>OX456527.1:112808817-113016317 GCA_949748255.1 Eustalomyia histrio | reverse complement strand
AGATAAACTTTAAAGTGTAAATAGTCTAAAAATTTGAAATTTTAAATCACGGGCTAACTCATTCTAATTGATGTCCATGCAATATTAATGAAATCATCAATTACACCCACAATCTCATTTCGTTCAAAAAACAATCTAAAATACATTTAAATTAATGGAAAATACAATCAAAAAGAGGACTACTGTTTTTTCATTATATTCCGTACATTTGGTTGTTTATTTTTGATCATTTTTTAATAATCGACAAAAGTAGTAAAAACAATAGAAAGTCGTTTAAAATTATCATAAATTTTTCAAATTTAAAGATTTTTTTTTATTTGTCTGTTATTACAAAACACAACACACACAGAGATATATTTTTTTATTTTCTATGTTTGTATGTTTTTTTGAGTAATTTCTTGTAATTTTTTTTAAATAATTTTGTATTTAAATTAACTATTTTGATGAAAAAAAAAAAAACAAAAAGGAATTATTTGAATTTCTGCATTTAGAAACAGGCAACATAAAATTTTACATTTAACAGAAAATATCAACTCCTACTCTGTATTTTTTTTTTCATAATTTGGTTTTTGAATGACTGATTCAAAAAATTAAAAAATTTATTTCTATGAATTTTTATACATTTAAAAACAAACCCTACGTATTACTTTTTAAATAAACTACAGTCGGTAACGGAAAATATATTGTGAGTGTATAATTGATGCAATAGTAATGAAATTATTAATTAATTATTCTACTCAATTCATTAGTCTCTTTCTTGTATTGTAGACATCTTATAAGACGGTTTTTTTGGAGGTTTTTACGGCTGGGGTAAAACGGGGAAATGTTTTTTCCTTAACTTGCTTTCCAAACCCTTTGGGGTAAAAAACAGAAATTTAAAATATATATTCCCTGGGATATGGGCTTAGTTCATTTTTAATGTATCTTCTGGAATTTTCGTTAGTAACGTAGTAACAATAGAGGTTAAAAAGGGGAAAAGTAGCTCCCTTATTTGGCTAAAAACCTAACCTTTGGGTTAAAGTGATATGATATTGTTTAATTGAATATTTTTTTTTTTATACCCTTCACCATAGGTGGAAGGGTATATATAAGTTTGTCATTCCGTTTGTAATTTCTACAATATTGATCTTAGACCCTATAAAGTATATATATTCTGGGTCCATATGAAGAGCGAAGTTGATTTAACGATGTCCGTCTGTCCGTCTGTCCGTCTGTCCGTCTGTGTGTTGAAATGGGTTTTCCGAAGAACCCAGACATGATGAGGACTTGATTCTTTTTTATTTCTGTTACATGTGATCCATTTCTGTTTGCTATTAAAAATCAGACAGATCGGTTAATAAATGGCTGAGATATTAGCAAAAAACCAGGACTACCTCTAATTTTTCCAGTAAAATCCCTTTGTTTAATAAGAGTGTGAAGATAAATACGTAGGTTAAATACGTTTCACAACTATTGTGAATGATATAAATAAAAAATAAATAGTAGTGTCGCCAACTTTTTTTTGCCTAGAAAATGCCAAATTTGACAAGAAAAGCGCTGAAACATATGGAAAAATATAAATTTGAGATTTTACATGACATATTATTTTGGATTAAAATTTTTGGACATTTAAGAAAAAATAAATGGGGATACCGCTTGTTTGTGGAGAGCTATGAGGTAGTAGATTCCAACGATGTATTCATCTCCTTCAGAATACCATGGTGAAGGGTATATAAGATTCGGCATAGCCGAATTTAGCCGCTCTTACTTGTTTTTATATATTTTCATTATTCACATTTTTTTTTTTATAAATTTGAATAGTAAAATTTTTTTCATTTTGTGGCCATTTTCATTTTTGTTTTTATGTCCTTATGGCAAAATCAAATATTTTTTTTTATTAATTTGTTTTTATAGTACTTAAAAAGTATTCTTAAGTATTCAAATAATAACTTTCAATTCAAAAAAAAAAAAATCTTTAATTGCCAATCGTAGTAGTCAGTAATATAAGTGTGTACGTAAAGTAGTAGTCTGTATGTTTCAATTTTAATGGTATTTTTGATTACTTTTCTGTGCAAATTAAAATAAAGTTTTTAATTTGTTTTAACTTTAGGTTATAAATGGAAAAGACAAAAAGGAAATTTAACTTTAATATATATATATATATATGAAAATTGTGGTGCTAAAGTGCTATAAGAACTTGAATTAAATTCTACTAAAAATCTCTATATTTTATAATCATTATTTTTGTATTGCAATAAAACTAAAATTCAATATAAATTTTATTTAAAGTATCCCACTACCACAATTTATGGATATGACAATTAAAACCAATATTACCACAAAAGGAAGTTATTTAAAAAAAAAAAAAAAAAACATTTCATTTGATGCTGCACAGAAAAAAAAAAATGTAATTAAAAAAACCTCAAACCATAATTCATTATACTCCTACATAAATACATTTCAATTTAAAAGAGGTTTCATACGATACAGACATAAATATAAATATTATTTTTATTTATAACAAAAATAAAACAAATACATTTTATTCAATAGCTATCAAATTACAAGTGTCCTTATGAAATTTGAAAAAAAAAAAACACAAAATAAAATAAAATACTGAAAAAATAATAATGAAACCACAAACAAAAATCACACAGCAATAAAATGCAATATAAATTTATTAAATAAGGTAGAGTATTATAATTGTGGCTGTGAAAAAACAAAAACAAAACTTTATTATTTAAAATTATAGCAATTTAATACGAATTGGCGAGAAAATTCTTAATTACATAAAATTTTATAGGAGTGCACACGTGCGTGCGTGCGTGCGTATACTTAATATCTACATTATTAATTTAATGTTTTTAACATCAGTTTCAATAAAAACAACAATAAAAATAATATGTTATTGCATGTCTGCAATGAAAAAATAATACAATATTTTTAAAAATGTTTTCAATACAAATCTGTGCAATTGGTACATTGCTGTTGTTTTTATTGCAATTTACAATTGCAGATATTTGTAAAATGCAATAAATATGTCACTTCTGATAAAAATGTGTTAATGTTAAATTTTACACTGGAAATAAAACAACAAAAAAAAAATGGTCACAAAGAAAATATTTTTAAAAACGTACTGTAAATGAAGCTGGGAACGATAGATTTCCATCTTTTGATTACAAACTTGTTATTTACATGTTTAAAGCCAGAAACCGAATAGGCTTAAGTAACTTAAACTAGGTATCGGCTTTGTTAGGCCCTTAAGAGGGAAACTTTTTCTATTTTGTAACCCCTATTTTATCCCCTTTTGCTGGCCAAAATTCCAGTAAGTAGCTTTTCAATGAAGTAGCGCATACCCCAATGAATACACATTTTAAATTTTAGTTCCTATCGAAAATTCCAAGAGTTACCTTTTCAATGAGTTAGCTAATAATCCAAGGAACAAATATTTAAAATTTCTGATTTCTAGCCAAAGCTATTTGGGCAGCCGCTAAAGGGGAGACTTTTCCCTTTTTTAAGAACCCTTAGTACGTTCTTGGCATAACTTTCAAAAAGTTCGTTATTAATGAATTGGCGTATATTCGAAGGAATGAAATTTCAGGTTCATAGACAAACCCCTCGCCTCTTTTTGCAGCAAAGCACCATTGATGGATTTCCGCCAATTGCAATGCAATATGACGGATCTTATAAAGGAGAAGAAAATAAGATTCATTTTTATTTCTGGCGGCCCAAACCAAAAACTACCCCATTTTTGGCTTTTTAAGTTTTTTCGTATATAGAGAAATTGGGTACACTGAGATAAATATCTCAAAATTTTAAGTAATTAAAAGTATTTGTTAAAATTTAAATTCGTTTCCTTACAATTTTTTGTTTGTAAATTATTATTTTTCATATAAAAATTTTTTTAAAATAAGGATTGAAGTTAGACAAAAAAAATGAAATTTTTTTTTTGTGTATACAAATTTCATTGTTGGTGCCTTAAAAAAAAATCTTTTTATTTGTATTAAAAAAATATTCTCCGAAAGATGTTTAAAATACACAAAAAAATTACGAAATTCTGTTTGTAATATTGAGCATCATTTCATAGAATATTTTTGTAAATACAAAAAAAATATATATTTTTTAAAAAGGCACCAACAATGGAATTTGTATATACAAAAAACTTTTTTTTGTAATTTCAATCGAATTTAAATTTTAACAATTATTTTTAATTACTTCAAATTTTGTGATACTTTTTTTCTGTGTATTATAAACAAAATTTTGTAAATTTTTTTCTGGTATAAAAAAAATATCCAAACATTACCAATTTAAATTATTATTTTTTTCGTTATTGGTTTGTGTTTGTAAATTAAATTTCATCGAGGGTGTGTCTGAGTTTTTTTATTTCCATATTCGTTATCGTCTTATAGGGGACTTTTCCCGAAGAGTTTAATATTTTAAATAAATGGTAACCCTAAACTCACGAGTTTGGCAATAGCGGTATGAACATTTTTGCTTTCTTTAGTACCTTCAATGGTGCATACAATCTGTGTTTCGTAATTTTCAGACATGTTTCGATACAAAACTTTAATAATTTTTGGCCCCACCTCATAATCCTTAAACGTGAAATTGTGACACTAAAATAAAATTACGTGTTTTATTTATTATATTTTTCCCCCTCTATCACAATCGGAGAGAACCCATCAACGATGCTTCTTTGTAAGCGGATGTCTACGTCGGTAAGGAAACCTAAGTACATACCAAATTTTAAATAGGAAAAAAAGCTTTATCATATTATTGAAAAACTTCATAGATTTACGTACAATGTAACACTTTATAAATATGATGAAGCTGTTTCATAAAAATGCAAATTGATGATATGTTTCGTCATATTTATGAAACCTTTTTTAAATATAATGAAGAATTTCTAAAAAAAATATTAAGTAAGATTAATGAAATTCTTCTTCATATTTAAAAAAAAAAAATCTTTATTTTTTTTTGAAGAATTTTCATTCATATTTATGAAGAAGTTTCAATATTTATGAAAAAGTTTCATCATAAAAGTTTTATTAATATGATAAAGTTTTTTATTTCTAATTTTAATATGTTTTTTTTTTTTTTAAATATGAATGCAAACTTAATAAGAATTGCAAACAGTAGTATTTTTTTTTATTTAAAATAAATAATTTGTAAGTTTTTGGTGAAATGATAAAAATTTCTAAAACATTAATCATAAATTTTAATGAAATAATTCATAATACTTGTGAAAACTTCATAAATAAAATGAATAATTGATGACGAACAATTTATGAAACAGTTTCAGCAATAACATATAATAAGAATTTTTTTCACTGACTGTAGCTGCAGCAGTATAGACTGGGCGTTTGTAAGTCAATCTATGAGTCAGTATCGTTATTCCTTTCTATATAAATAAAGATAATTATTAAACCACGCCTATTTAACCCACTTTTTATAATTATTGCAAAACTTGTACAATAAATATTGTTAATATTGTTATTATTAAAACAGTTTGTGTGGAATGCCTCATATGCTAAAATTACTCAATTAATCAATTTGCTTTAAACCAATTAAGTACCATAATGTTTAGCCTTGAACACGGCATTCAACATGACTTTAGATCTTTGTGTAATTTCCTAAAATTTGTTCATTAATTTCCTATCGATAATTACACTTAATTACCGTTTTGAAATTTGCAAATCATTGATTTGTAATTAATTAACAAATTTCTTTTATACACACAATAACCAAATGGTTGTTTCGGGGTATTTTAAAATGTTCTTTTTACAGTTGCCAACCACAAATTTAAAAATAATAGAAAAAAAGGTCTTTAGTAATAGTTGATAATGTCCTTACCACACTTTTCCATTTCAATGAGTTTATTGAATTGAAAATTATATTTTTCTATATTATTTACTATAACACAATTTATTTCATTTCATCTTCTTTCACAAAATCATCATTATCGTTATATAAATATATACAGACATATGTTGGTTATGGACTTTATATTTATTTAGTTTAATAGATATTCAATATAATTTAAAAAAATTTTCTAACGATTTCCTTTCAAATAATAGCAGAATTTTTTATTACTGATGTACTCGTATTGTTACAAAAAATTCTATATATACAATATATTTATTTCTATAAATGATTGTAAATACCATAGCAACAATTTTATATACATATACAATGATATGGTTGATAATGATAAACTATTTTATTATATCCTTCAACATATATGTTTAGGGTATAGATAATTTTTTTTATACATAGACAATCGAAATTCATTGTGACAATCGAAATTCTTGCCTATCGAATATTTTGGTTGCAGCATCTGAATTATTTGGTTGTTGCAACTACATATGAATCAGTTTTTTTATACACAGAGAAAACAGATTCATCGTGACAACCGAATTTCTTTCCTGCCGAATATATATTTGGTTGTCGCAACTAAATATATTCCATTAAATAAATATATGGTTTCAACCGAATTTCTGTTGTATTAACCCAATTTTGGTCGTCATCGATGGCTGCAACCAAAGCCATTCGCTTGGCAAGAAATTCGTTTGTCACAATGAATCTGTTTTCCCTGTGTATATAATATAATTATAATTTACATTGATTTGTAAGTCATTTAATGAATTTTGAAAAAAGTTGAAATAATTGACCTGAAGCCCATTTGAACCCATTCAAATTTTGGACCCAAACACCTGGACTGGTGTAAGATATTCTGTAGTCGAAAATTTAACTTTTTTACTCGTTAATGTCAAAAATATGGCAAATTTTAATCATGGGAAAATCGGTAATATGCTCCATATGCGACGTACACATAGTGGTGTAGGGTACAATTGAAACTTTCCTTTAAAGTTTCTAAATAAGTTGTGTAGACAATTTTTAATTTTTTGCCTTCAGCGGTCTGGGAAGTTTTAAAATTGCATCTCCTTGAACAAAACAAAAATGCATGTTTTTTGTTGTTGTTTTAATCAAAAACTTTTTTGTAAGCCCCCAGTAAAAATGTAATTTTTTAGAAACTCCTTCAGTAACTGTATACCAGACCTGTAAAAAAATAAATTAATCATCAGTATATAATTCAATTTCGAAAAAGTAATCAAAAAAAGTTTTTGATTCTTAAATTATCTCTTGTCATTTTTTGATTTTCTCAAAATAATATTTTTATTTTTGATTCCCGAAAAAATTTTATTCGTAATAATTTTTGACTTTAATATGATTGTAAGAAATACATTTTTATTGAAAATATTGATTTAATAAAACTTTCAACTACAAAATTTGAATCAACTCCTAATAAAGTAATATTTTTTTTGCTTACATACTACTCAGACAGGAAACAGCTGATTGAATCAAAATGTGAATATTGCAGTGATACACAGAAAGGGATAGATATACAAAAAAAATATGTACCATACAATTTATATGGAGTTTATTTTTTTCTATCTCATTTTGTAAATCACTGCAATGTCAAAATTTTTGTTTGACATATGTCAATAGTAACCTGTTTGTGTAGTCTGTGAGTTTGGTATACAAATTGAGACCTTTCAGCGAATTTAAAAAATTTACAATATTACGAAAATTAAAACAAAAAATTTTAATTTGCGAATCAAAAAATACTTTAGGCGAATTATCTTCCTATTTTTAATTTTTTTTTAAATCAATTATTCAAAGCTCTGCTGTATGCAATATCTAACAAATGTTACCATTACCAACCACAAATGAAATGTGTAACTATACATCAACTTTGAACCTAGACCCTTTTTTACCTCAAAAACATTTTTTTTTTGTTTGTTTGTTTTTGTTAAACAAAGAAAAACCTTAGTTAAAATGTTTTAAAACCGAAATATTGGTTAAGGGAAAAAGTTAATCCGTAGCATACACAACATTACTTAAACGGTTATCGAATTATATGGTTAAACCCAACGATCATAATTTTATTAGCATTTATTTTATTAAAGAAATTTAATATAAAAAAATTGCTTCCATTCTGTGCTTAACAGCACAGAATATTGTTTTATACTTTATTTGAGAATTGCTTACGAAATTAATATTTCATATAACCAATTAACAGGGCATATGTTTAACCTTAATTCATTGTTGGTATACACAGGTGCGTTTACAAAAGCCAATAAACACATACACATACATACACATACATACAATTAAGCAATAAATATGGCTGACATGGAATATCCGGTGTGCGTAGGTTAGAGTATGTGTGTATTTACTGTTTTTTTTTTTTTTTACTTCACTTTACCACCAGACCGTTAACCTAACAAACATCAATTTTCTAAATGTTTGAGAAAACCATTTTCATTTTAACTTTCACAAATTTACAAGTTATTAAGGTATTTATTATGTTTTTCTTTTCCCTTCTCTTGGTTTAGTGTATAAAAGAAAAACAAATATATAAAATGAGTACTTGTTAGAGTAAGGGGGGTGATTTTAAGAAGATGTTTTATATTTAACAGGGTGGAGGAATTAAAAAAAAAAAAACATACTTATTTTTTTCCACCTTCCTCGTAACACCCCACATCTAAAACCTAACATCATGTGTATTCTTACAACCAGACATGTTTATGTGTTTAACATAGAGGAAATACATTTTTAATAATTTTTATTTTATTTTTTGTTGGTTGGTTTTGTCCACATACTCGTACATTACAGTGTTCCGTAATAAATTTTTACCTCGATATTATTATGTTCGAATTGCTTTTTCAGATAATGTTTCTGCCCTTGTAGAATGGTTTTGTAAAATATTATCCAAAAGAGTATTTCATATAAAATAATATCGAAGTTTAAATTAAGTCCAGAACACCGTGATATATTTGCAGTGCAAAAAATCAACAGGTGAATTTTATTGTTCAAAAAAAGAAATAAAAGTAACTATTTTAAACCCACAAACAGCACTTGTGGTATTTTGAAATAAATTATGCATTATGCATTTTAAATATTTTCAAACATTTACGAACTGTTATCATAAAATAAAAAAAAAAAAAAACACTATTCTACCAAGGTAGGAAATCAAGCTATACAGAAACCCATAGATAAATGATAAAAATTACGGTCTATTATGTTTAACAAAGTATGTGAATTTTTCAGTAAATTACTGTTAGCTAGGCATATGAGCGTTGACTAGTACAAAGTATAGAACGCAACACTCATACGCCTAGTTACATGAATTCAGTGAAAAATTCATAAATTTCATTGAACTTAATTGTCAATTTATGCACAATTTATCCATGATTCTTCTTAATACCTTAACTATTTCATTATAATGTGGACTCTTCGTTAGCTATCCAGCTCGCCAGCCAGCTAGGTATCTAGCCAGCTAGCTATCTAGCCAGCTAGCTATCTAGCCAGCTCGCCAGCCAGCTACCTATCTAGCCAGATCGCCAGCCAGCTAGCTCGCCAGCCACCTAGCTAGCCAGCCAGCAATCCAGCCAGCTCGCCAGCCAACTCGCCAGCCAGCTAGCTAGCTAACCAGCACGCCAGCCAGCTAGCTAGCTATCCAGCTCGCCAGCTAGCTAGCTAGCTATCCAGCTCGCCAGCTAGCTAGCTAGCTATCCAGCTCGCCAGCTAGCTAGCTAGCTAACCAGCTCGCCAGCCAGCTAGCTAGATAGCAAGCTCGCCAGCCAGCTAGCTAGCGAGCCAGCTAGCCAGCCAGCTCGTCAGCCAGCTCGCCAGCCAGCTAGCTATCTAGCCAGATCGCCAGCCAGCTAGCTAGCCAGCCAACTCGCCAGCTACCTAGCCCGCTAGGCAGCTAGCTAGCCCGCTAGGCAGCTATCTAGCCCGCTAGCCAGCTAGCTAGCCCGCTAGCCAGCTAGCTAGCCCGCTAGACAGCTAGCTAGCCAGCTAGCTAGCCCGCTAGACAGCTAGCTAGCCAGTTAGCTAGCCCGTTAGCCAGCTCGCTAGCCCGCTGGCCAGCTAGCTAGCCCGCTAGCTAACCCGCTAGCCAGCTCGCTAACCCGCTAGCCAGCTCGCTAGCCCGCTATCCAGCTCGCTAGCCCGCTAGCCAGCTACCTAGCCATGTAGCTAGCCCGCTAGCCAGCTAGCAGCTAGCTAGCCCGCTAGCCAGCTAGCTAGCCCGCTAGCCAGCTCGCTAGCCCGCTAGCCAGCTCGCTAGCCCGCTAGCCAGCTAGCTAGCCCGCTAGCCAGCTCGCTAGCCAGCTCGCTAGTCAGCTCGCTAGTCAGCTAGCCAGACAGCTAGCCAGCTCGCTAGGCCGCTAACCAGCTCGCTAGCCAGCTAGCTAGCCCGCTAGCCAGCTAGCTAACCCGCTAGCCAGCTAGCTAGCCCGCTAGCCAGCTCGCTAGCCAGCTAGCTAGCCCGCTAGCCAGCTAGCTAACCCGCTAGCCCGCTAGCTAGCCCGCTAGCCAGCTAGCTAGCCCGCTAGCCAGCTAGCTAGCCCGCTAGCCAGCTAGCTAGCCCGCTAGCCAGCTCGCTAGCCAGCTCGCTAGTCAGCTCGCTAGTCAGCTAGCCAGACAGCTAGCCAGCTCGCTAGGCCGCTAACCAGCTCGCTAGCCAGCTAGCTAGCCCGCTAGCCAGCTAGCTAACCCGCTAGCCAGCTAGCTAGCCCGCTAGCCAGCTAGCTAGCCCGCTAGCCAGCTAGCTAGCCCGCTAGCCAGCTCGCTAGCCAGCTACCTAGCCCGCTAGCCAGCTAGCTCTCTAGCCAGCTAGCTAGCCAGCTACCTAGCCCGCTAGCCAGCTAGCTCTCTAGCCAGCTAGCTAGCCCGCTAGCCAGCCAGCTAGCCAGCTAGCTAGCCATGTAGCTAGCCCGCTAGCCAGCTAGCTATCCCGCTAGCCAGCTAGCTAGCCATGTAGCTAGCCGGCTAGCCAGCTAGCTAGCCCGCTAGCCAGCTCGCTAGCCAGCTAGCTAGCCCGCTAGCCAGCCAGCTAGCCATGAAGCTAGCCCGCTAGCCAGCTAGCTAGCCCGCTAGCCAGCTCGCTAGCCAGCTAGCTAGCCCGCTAGCCAGCCAGCTAGCCATGAAGCTAGCCCGCTAGCCAGCTAGCTAGCCCGCTAGCCAGCTCGCTAGCCAGCTAGCTAGCCCGCTAGCCAGCTCGCTAGCCAGCTAGCTAGCCCGCTAGCCAGCTCGCTAGCCAGCTAGCTAGCCCGCTAGCCAGCTAGCTATCCCGCTAGCCAGCTAACTAGCCATGTAGCTAGCCAGCTAGCTAGCAATGTAGCTAGCCAGCTAGCTAGCCATGTAGCTAGCCCGCTAGCTAGCCCGCTAGCTAGCCAGCTAGCTAGCTAGCCAGCTAGCTAGCCAGCTAGCTAGCTAGCCAGCTAGCTAGCTAGCTAGCCCGCTAGCCAGCTCGATAGCCCGCTAGCTAGCCAGCCCGCTAGCTAGCCCGCTAGCCAGCTCGCTAGCCAGCTAGCTAGCCCGCTAGCCAGCTAGCTATCCCGCTAGCCAGCTAGCTATCCCGCTAGCCAGCTAGCTATCCCGCTAGCCAGCTAGCTATCCCGCTAGCCAGCTAGCTAGCCCGCTACCCAGCTAGCTAGCCATGTAGCTAGCCCGCTAGCCAGCTAGCCAGCTAGCTAGCCAGCTCGCTAGCCAGCTAGCTAGCTAGCCGGCTAGCCAGCTAGCTAGCCCGCTAGCCAGCTAGCTAGCTAGCCGGCTAGCCAGCTAGCTAGCCCGCTAGCCAGCTAGCTAGCTAGCCCGCTAGCCAGCTCGCTACCCAGCTAGCTAGCCCGCTAGCCAGCTCGCTACCCAGCTAGCTAGCCCGCTAGCCAGCTCGCTAGCCAGCTAGCTAGCCCGCTAGCCAACTCGCTAGCCAGCTAGCTAGCCAGCTAGCTAACCCGCTAGCCAGCTAGCTAGCCCGCTAGCTAGCCCGCTAGCCAGCTAGCTAGCCCACTTGCTAGCCAGCTAGCCCGCTAGCCAGCTAGCTAGCCAACTCGCTAGCCCGCTAGCCAGCTAGCTAGCCCGCTAGCCAGCTAGCTAGCTCCCTAGCCAGCTAGCTAGCCCGCTAGCTATCCCGCTAGCCAGCTAGCTAGCCCGCTAGCCAACTCGCTAGCCAGCTAGCTAGCCAGCTAGCTAACCCGCTAGCCAGCTAGCCAACTCGCTAGCCCGCTAGCCAGCTAGCCACCTCGCTAGCCCGCTAGCCAGCTAGCTAGCCCGCTAGCCTGCTAGCCAGCTAGCCCGCTAGCCAGCTAGCCCACTAGCCAGCTCGCTAGCCAGCTAGCTAGCCCGCAAGCCAGCTCGCTAGCCAGCTAGCTAGCCCGCAAGCCAGCTCGATAGCCAGCTAGCTAGCCCGCTAGCCAGCTAGCTAGCCCGCTAGCCAGCTAGCTAGCGCGCTAGCCAGCTAGCTAGCCCGCTAGCCAGCTAGCTAGCCCGCTGGCCAGCTAGCTAGCCAGCCCGCTAGCCAGCTAGCTAGCCAGCTAGCTAGCCCGCTAGCCAGCTCGCTAGCCCGCTAGCCAGCTCGCTAGCCCGCTAGCCAGCTCGCTAGCTTGCTAGCCAGCTCGCTAGCCCGCTAGCCAGCTCGCTAGCCCGCTAGCCAGCTAGCCAGCTAGCCAGCCAGCTAGCTAGCCCGCTAGCCAGCCAGCTAGCTAGCCCGCTAGCCCAGCTAGCTAGCCCGCTAGCCCAGCTAGCTAGCCCGCTAGCCCAGCTAGCTAGCCCGCTAGCCCAGCTAGCTAGCCCGCTAGCCCAGCTAGCTAGCCCGCTAGCCCAGCTAGCTAGCCCGCTAGCCCAGCTAGCTAGCCCGCTAGCCCAGCTAGCTAGCCCGCTAGCCCAGCTAGCTAGCCCGCTAGCCAGCTAGCTAGCCCGCTAGCCAGCTCGCTAGCTAGCCAGCTCGCTAGCTAGCCAGCTCGCTAGCCAGCCAGCTAGCTAGCCCGCTAGCCAGCTAGCTAGCCATGTAGCTAGCCCGCTAGCCAGCTCGCTAGCTAGCCCGCTAGCCAGCTGGCGAGCTGGCCAGCCCGCTAGCCAGCTAGCTAGCGCGCTAGCCAGCTAGCTAGCCTGCTAGCTAGCCCGCTAGCTAGCCCGCCCGCTAGCCAGCTAGCTAGCCAGCTAGCTAGCCCGCTAGCTAGCTAGCCCGCTAGCTAGCTAGCCCGCTAGCCAGCTAGCCCGCTAGCCAGCTAGCCCGCTAGCCAGCTAGCTAGCCCGCTGGCCAGCTAGCTAGCCAGCTAGCTAGCCCGCTAGCCAGCTCGCTAGCCCGCTAGCCAGCCCGCTAGCCAGCTCGCTAGCCCGCTAGCCAGCCCGCTAGCCAGCTCGCTAGCCCGCTAGCCAGCTAGCCAGCCAGCTAGCTAGCCACCTAGCTAGCCCGCTAGCCACCTAGCTAGCCCGCTCGCTAGCCCGCTAGCCAGCTAGCTAGCGCGCTAGCCAGCTAGCTAGCCCGCTAGCCAGCTAGCTAGCCCGCTAGCCAGCTCGCTAGCCAGCTAGCTAGCGCGATAGCCAGCCAGCTAGCTAGCCCGCTAGCCAGCCAGCTAGCTAGGCCGCTAGCTAGCCCGCTAGCCAGCTAGCTAGCCCGCTAGCTAGCCCGCTGGCCAGCTAGCTAGCCAGCTAGCTAGCCCGCTAGCCAGCTCGCTAGCCCGCTAGCCAGCTAGCTAGCCCGCTCGCTAGCCCGCTAGCCAGCCCGCTAGCCAGCTAGCCAGCCCGCTAGCCTGCTAGCCAGCTAGCTAGCCAGCTAGCTAGCCCGCTAGCGAGCTGGCTAGCGGCCTAGCTAGCTGGCGGCTAGCGGGCTAGCTAGCTGGCAAGCGGGCTAGCGAGCTAGCCAGCTAGCTAGCCCGCTAGCCAGCTAGCTAGCCCGCTGGCCAGCTAGCTAGCTAGCCAGCTCGCTAGCCCGCTAGCCAGCTAGCTAGCCCGCTTGCCAGCTAGCTAGCCCGCTAGCCAGCTAGCTAGCCGGCTTGCCAGCTAGCCAGCCCGCTAGCCAGCTAGCTAGCCCGCTTGCCAGCTAGCTAGCCCGCTAGCCAGCTAGCTAGCCGGCTTGCCAGCTATCTAGCCCGCTAGCCAGCTAGCTAGTCCGCTAGCTAGCCGGCTTGCCAGCTATCTAGCCCGCTAGCCAGCTAGCTAGCCCGCTAGCTAGCTAGCTAGCCCGCTAGCCAGGTAGCTAGCCCGCTAGCCAGGTAGCTAGCCCGCTAGCCAGGTAGCTAGCCCGCTAGCTAGCTCGCTAGCTCGCTAGCCCGCTGGCCAGCTAGCTAGCTAGCCAGCTCGCTAGCCCGCTAGCCAGCTAGCTAGCCCGCTAGCCAGCTAGCTAGCCCGCTAGCCAGCTAGCTAGCCCGCTAGCCAGCTAGCTAGCCCGCTGGCCAGCTAGCTAGCTAGCCAGCTCGCTAGCCCGCTACCCTGCTAGCTAGCCCGCTGGCCAGCTAGCTAGCTAGCTAGCTCGCTAGCCCGCTGGCCAGCTAGCTAGCTAGCCAGCTCGCTAGCCCGCTAGCCAGCTCGCTAGACCGCTAGCCAGCTAGCTAGCCCGCTAGCCAGCTAGCTAGCCCGCTAGCCAGCTAGCCCGCTAGCCAGCTAGCTAGCCAGCTAGCTAGCCCGCTAGCCAGCTCGCTAGCCAGCTCCCTAGCCCGCTAGCCAGCTCGCTAGCCCGCTAGCCAGCTAGCCCGCTAGCCAGCTAGCCCGCTAGCCAGCTAGCCCGCTAGCTAGCCCGCTAGCCAGCTAGCCCGCTAGCTAGCCCGCTAGCTAGCCCGCTAGCTAGCCCGCTAGCTAGCCCGCTAGCCAGCTAGCCCGCTAGCTAGCCCGCTAGCCAGCTAGCCCGCTAGCCAGCTAGCTAACCCTCTGGCCAGCTAGCTAGCCCGCTAGCCAGCTCGCTAGCCAGCTCCCTAGCCCGCTAGCCAGCTCGCTAGCCCGCTAGCCAGCTAGCTAGCCCGCTAGCCAGCTAGCTAGCCCGCTAGCCAGCTAGCCCGCTAGCCAGCTAGCTAGCCAGCTAGCTAGCCCGCTAGCCAGCTAGCCCGCTAGCCAGCTAGCCCGCTAGCCAGCTAGCCCGCTAGCTAGCCCGCTAGCTAGCCCGCTAGCCAGCTAGCTAACCCTCTGGCCAGCTAGCTAGCCCGCTAGCCAGCTCGCTAGCCAGTTCCCTAGCCCGCTAGCCAGCTAGCTAGCCCGCTAGCCAGCTAGCCCGCTATCTAGCCCGCTAGCCAGCTAGCTAACCCTCTGGCCAGCTAGCTAGCCCGCTAGCCAGCTCGCTAGCCAGCTCCCTAGCCCGCTAGCCAGCTAGCTAGCCCGCTAGCCCGCTAGCCCGCTAGCCAGCTAGCTAGCCCGCTAGCCAGCTAGCCCGCTAGCCAGCTAGCTAGCCCGCTAGCCAGCTAGCTAGCCCGCTGGCCAGCTAGCCAGCTCGCTAGCCCGCTAGCCAGCTAGCTAGCCCGCTCGCTAGCCCGCTAGCCAGCCCGCTAGCCAGCTAGCTAGCCCGCTTGCCAGCTAGCTAGCCCGCTAGCCAGCTAGCTAGCCCGCTAGCCAGCTAGCTAGCCCGCTAGCCAGCTAGCTAGCCCGCTAGCCAGCTAGCTAGCCCGCTATCCAGCTAGCTAGCCCGCTAGCCAGCTAGCTAGCCCGCTGGCCAGCTAGCTAGCTAGCCAGCTCGCTAGCCCGCTGGCCAGCTAGCTAGCCCGCTAGCCAGCTAGCTAGCCCGCTAGCCAGCTAGCTAGCGCGCTAGCCAGCTAGCTAGCTCGCTAGCCCGCTGGCCAGCTAGCTAGCTAGCCAGCTCGCTAGCCCGCTAGCCAGCTAGCTAGCCCGCTAGCCAGCTAGCTAGCCCGCTAGCCAGCTAGCTAGCCCGCTGGTCAGCTAGCTAGCTAGCCAGCTCGCTAGCCCCCTAGCCAGCTAGCTAGCCCGCTAGCTAGCCTGCTGGCCAGCTCGCTAGCCAGCTAGCTAGCCCGCTAGCCAGGTAGCTAGCCCGCTAGCTAGCTCGCTAGCCCGCTGGCCAGCTAGCTAGCTAGCCAGCTCGCTAGCCCGCTAGCCAGCTAGCTAGCCCGCTAGCCAGCTAGCTAGCCCGCTGGCCAGCTAGCTAGCTAGCCAGCTCGCTAGCCCCCTAGCCAGCTAGCTAGCCCGCTAGCTAGCTCGCTAGCCAGCTAGCTAGCCCGCTAGCCAGCTAGCTAGCCCGCTAGCCAGCCAGCTAGCCAACTCGCTAGCCCGCTAGCCAGCTAGCCACCTCGCTAGCCCCCTAGCCAGCTAGCTAGCCCGCTAGCTAGCCTGCTGGCCAGCTCGCTAGCCAGCTAGCTAGCCCGCTGGCCAGCTAGCTAGCCCGCTAGCCAGCTAGCTAGCCCGCTTGCCAGCTAGCTAGCCCGCTAGCCAGCTAGCTAGCCGGCTTGCCAGCTAGCTGACGGCTAGCCAGCTAGCTAGCTAGCCCGCTAGCCAGGTAGCTAGCCCGCTAGCCAGGTAGCTAGCCCGCTAGCCTGGTAGCTAGCCCGCTAGCTAGCTCGCTAGCCCGCTGGCCAGCTAGCTAGCTAGCCAGCTCGCTAGCCCGCTAGCCAGCTAGCTAGCCCGCTAGCCAGCTAGCTAGCCCGCTAGCCAGCTAGCTAGCCCGCTGGCCAGCTAGCTAGCTAGCCAGCTCGCTGGCCCCCTAGCCAGCTAGCTAGCCCGCTAGCCAGCTAGCTAGCCCGCTAGCCAGCTAGCTAGCCAGCAAGCTAGCCCGCTAGCCAGCTAGCCCGCTAGCTAGCCAGCTAGCTAACCCTCTGGCCAGCTAGCTAGCCCGCTAGCCAGCTCGCTAGCCAGCTCCCTAGCCCGCTAGCCAGCTCGCTAGGCCGCTAGCCAGCTAGCTAGCCCGCTAGCCAGCTAGCTAGCCCGCAAGCCAGCTAGCCCGCCAGCTAGCCCGCTAGCCAGCTAGCTAGCCAGCTAGCTAGCCCGCTAGCCAGCTAGCTAGCCAGCTAGCTAGCCCGCTAGCTAGCCCGCTAGCTAGCCCGCTAGCCAGCTAGCTAACCCTCTGGCCAGCTAGCTAGCCCGCTAGCCAGCTCGCTAGCCAGCTCCCTAGCCCGCTAGCCAGCTCGCTAGCCCGCTAGCCAGCTAGCTAGCCCGCTAGCCAGCTAGCCCGCTAGCCAGCTAGCCCGCTAGCCAGCTAGCCCGCTAGCCAGCTAGCTAGCCAGCTAGCTAGCCCGCTAGCTAGCCCGCTAGCCAGCTAGCTAACCCTCTGGCCAGCTAGCTAGCCCGCTAGCCAGCTCGCTAGCCAGCTCCCTAGCCCGCTAGCCAGCTAGCTAGCCCGCTAGCCAGCTAGCTAGCCCGCTAGCCAGCTAGCTAGCCCGCCAGCTAGCCCGCCAGCTAGCCCGCTAGCCCCTAGCTAGCCCGCTAGCCAGCTAGCTAGCCCGCTAGCTAGCCCGCTAGCCAGCTAGCTAACCCTCTGGCCAGCTAGCTAGCCCGCTAGCCAGCTCGCTAGCCAGCTCCCTAGCCCGCTAGCCAGCTCGCTAGCCAGCTAGCTAGCCCGCTAGCCAGCTAGCTAGCGAGTCGCTAGCCCGCTACCCTGCTAGCTAGCCCGCTAGCTAGCCCGCTGGCCAGCTAGCTAGCTAGCCAGCTCGCTAGCCCGCTGGCCAGCTAGCTAGCTAGCCAGCTCGCTAGCCCGCTGGCCAGCTAGCTAGCTAGCCAGCTCGCTAGCCCGCTGGCCAGCTAGCTAGCTAGCCAGCTCGCTAGCCAGCTCGCTAGCCAGCTAGCTAGCCCGCTCGCTAGCCCGCTAGCCAGCTCGCTAGCCCGCTAGCCAGCTCGCTAGCCCGCTAGCCAGCTAGCTAGCCCGCTCGCTAGCCCGCTAGCCAGCCCGCTAGCCAGCTAGCTAGCCCGCTTGCCAGCTAGCTAGCCAGCTAGCTAGCTAGCCAGCTCGCTAGCCCGCTAGCTAGCCCGCTAGCCAGCTAGCTAACCCTCTGGCCAGCTAGCTAGCCCGCTCGCTAGCTAGCCCAGCTCGCTAGCCCGCTAGCCAGCTCGCTAGCCCGCTAGCCAGCTCGCTAGCCCGCTAGCCAGCTAGTTAGACCGCTAGCCAGCTAGCTAGCCCGCTAGCCAGCTAGCTAGCCAGCTCGCTAGCCCGCTAGCCGGCTAGCTAGCCCGCTAGCCGGCTAGCTAGCCCGCTAGCCGGCTAGCTAGCCCGCTAGCCAGCTCGCTAGCCCGTTAGCCAGGTAGCTAGCCCGCTAGCCGGCTAGCTAGCCCGCTAGCCAGCTAGCTAGCCCGCTAGCCAGCTAGCTGGCCAGCTAGCTAGCTAGCTAGCCCGCTCGCCAGCTAGGTAGCCAGCTAGCTAGCCCGCTCGCCAGCTAGCTAGGCCGCTCGCCGGCTAGCTAGCCCGCTAGCTAGCCCGCTAGCCCGCTAGCTAGCCCGCTAGCCAGCTAGCTAGCCCGCTATCCAGCTCGCTAGCCCGCTAGCCAGCTCGCTAGCCCGCTAGCCAGCTCGCTAGCCCGCTAACCAGCTATCCAGCCAGCTAGCTAGCCCGCTAGCCACCTAGCTAGCCCGCTCGCTAGCCCGCTAGCCAGCTAGCTAGCGCGCTAGCCAGCTAGCTAGCGCGCTAGCCAGCTAGCTAGCCCGCTAGCCAGCCCGCTAGCCAGCTAGCTAGCCAGCCAGCTAGCTAGCCCGCTAGCCAGCCAGCTAGCTAGGCCGCTAGCTAGCCCGCTGGCCAGCTAGCTAGCGAGCTGGCTAGCGGGCTAGCTACCTGGCTAGCGAGCCAGCTAGCTAGCCCGCTAGCCAGCCAGCTAGCTAGCCCGCTAGCCAGCCAGCTAGCTAGCCCGCTAGCCAGCTAGCTAGCCCGCTCGCTAGCCCGCTAGCCAGCCCGCTAGCCAGCTAGCCAGCCCGCTAGCCAGCCAGCTAGCCCGCTTGCCAGCTTGCCAGCTAGCCCGCCAGCTAGCCCGCTAGCCCGCCAGCTAGCCCGCTAGCCCGCCAGCTAGCCCGCTAGCCCGCCAGCTAGCCCGCTAGCCCGCCAGCTAGCCCGCTAGCCAGCTAGCTAGCCCGCTAGCTAGCCCGCTAGCCAGCTAGCTAACCCTCTGGCCAGCTAGCTAGCCCGCTAGCCAGCTCCCTAGCCCGCTAGCCAGCTCGCTAGCCAGCTAGCTAGCCCGCTAGCCAGCTAGCTAGCGAGCTCGCTAGCCCGCTACCCTGCTAGCTAGCCCGCTAGCTAGCCCGCTGGCCAGCTAGCTAGCTAGCCAGCTCGCTAGCCCGCTGGCCAGCTAGCTAGCTAGCCAGCTCGCTAGCCCGCTGGCCAGCTAGCTAGCTAGCCAGCTCGCTAGCCAGCTCGCTAGCCAGCTAGCTAGCCCGCTCGCTAGCCCGCTAGCCAGCTCGCTAGCCCGCTAGCCAGCTCGCTAGCCCGCTAGCCAGCTAGCTAGCCCGCTCGCTAGCCCGCTAGCCAGCCCGCTAGCCAGCTAGCTAGCCCGCTTGCCAGCTAGCTAGCCCGCTAGCCAGCTAGCTAGCCCGCTTGCCAGCTAGCTAGCCCGCTAGCCAGCTAGCTAGCCAGCTCGCTAGCCCGCTAGCCAGCTTGCTAGCCCGCTAGCCAGCTAGCTAGCCCGCTAGCCAGCTAGCTAGCCCGCTAGCCAGCTAGCTAGCCCGCTGGCCAGCTAGCTAGCTAGCCAGCTCGCTAGCCCGCTACCCTGCTAGCTAGCCCGCTAGCTAGCCCGCTGGCCAGCTAGCTAGCTAGCCAGTTCGCTAGCCCGCTGGCCAGCTAGCTAGCTAGCCAGCTCGCTAGCCCGCTACCCTGCTAGCTAGCCCGCTAGCTAGCCCGCTGGCCAGCTAGCTAGCTAGCCAGTTCGCTAGCCCGCTGGCCAGCTAGCTAGCTAGCCAGCTCGCTAGCCCGCTAGCCAGCTAGCTAGCCCGCTAGCCAGCTAGCTAGCCCGCTAGCCAGCTAGCTAGCCCGCTAGCCAGCTAGCTAACCCTCTGGCCAGCTAGCTAGCCCGCTAGCCAGCTCGCTAGCCAGCTCGCTAGCCAGCTCCCTAGCCCGCTAGCCAGCTCGCTAGCCCGCTAGCCAGCTCGCTAGCCCGCTAGCCAGCTCGCTAGCCCGCTAGCCAGCTCGCTAGCCCGCTAGCCCGCTAGCCAGCTAGCTAGCCCGCTGGCCAGCTAGCTAGCTAGCCAGCTCGCTAGCCCGCTGGCCAGCTAGCTAGCTAGCCAGCTCGCTAGCTCGCTAGCCAGCTCGCTAGCCCGCTAGCCAGCTAGCTAGCCCGCTAGCCAGCTAGCTAGCCAGCTCGCTAGCCCGCTAGCCAGCTCGCTAGCCCGCTAGCCAGCTCGCTAGCCAGGTAGCTAGTCCGCTAGCCAGCTAGCTAGCCCGCTAGCCAGCTAGCTAGCCCGCTAGCCAGCTAGCTAGCCAGCTCGCTAGCCCGCTAGCCAGCTCGCTAGCCCGCTAGCCAGCTCGCTAGCCCGCTTTCCAGGTAGCTAGCCCGCTAGCCGGCTAGCTAGCCCGCTAGCCAGCTAGCTAGCCCGCTGGCCAGCTAGCTAGCTAGCCCGCTAGCCAGCTAGCTAGCCCGCTGGCCAGCTAGCTAGCTAGCCAGCTCGCTAGCCCGCTACCCTGCTAGCTAGCCCGCTAGCTAGCCCGCTGGCCAGCTAGCTAGCTAGCCAGCTCGCTAGCCAGCTGGCCAGCTAGCTAGCTAGCCAGCTCGCTAGCCCGCTAGCCAGCTAGCTAGCCCGCTAGCCAGCTAGCTAGCCCGCTAGCCAGCTAGCTAGCCCGCTAGCTAGCCAGCTAGCTAGCCCGCTAGCTAGCCAGCTAGCTAGCCCGCTAGCCAGCTAGCTAGCCAGCTCGCTAGCCCGCTAGCCAGCTCGCTAGCCCGCTAGCCAGGTAGCTAGCCCGCTAGCCGGCTAGCTAGCCCGCTAGCCAGCTAGCTAGCCCGCTAGCCAGCTAGCTAGCTAGCCAGCTAGCTAGCCCGCTATCCAGCCAGCTAGCTAGCCCGCTATCCAGCCAGCTAGCTAGCCCGCTATCCAGCCAGCTAGCTAGCCCGCTATCCAGCCAACTAGCTAGCCCGCTAGCCAGCTAGCTAGCCCGCTAGCTAGCTAGCTAGCCCGCTAGCCAGGTAGCTAGCCCGCTAGCCAGGTAGCTAGCCAGCTAGCTAGCCCGCTAGCCAGCCAGCTAGCTAGCCCGCTAGCCAGCCAGCTAGCTAGTCCGCTAGCCAGCTAGCTAGCCCGCTCGCTAGCCCGCTAGCCAGCCCGCTAGCCAGCCCGCTAGCCAGCTAGCTAGCCCGCTTGCCAGCTAGCCAGCCCGCTAGCCAGCTAGCTAGCTCGCTTGCCAGCTAGCTAGCCCGCTAGCCAGGTAGCTAGCCCGCTAGCCAGGTAGCTAGCCCGCTAGCTAGCCAGCTAGCTAGCCCGCTAGCCAGCTAGCTAGCCCGCTAGCCAGCTAGCTAGCCCGCTGGCCAGCTAGCTAGCTAGCCAGCTCGCTAGCCCGCTAGCCTGCTAGCTAGCCCGCTAGCCAGCTAGCTAGCCCGCTGGCCAGCTAGCTAGCTAGCCAGCTCGCTAGCCCGCTGGCCAGTTAGCTAGCTAGCCAGCTAGCCAGCTCACTAGCCCGCTAGCCAGCTAGCTAGCCCGCTAGCCAGCTAGCTAGCCAGCTCGCTAGCCCGCTAGCCAGCTAGCTAGCCCGCTGGCCAGCTAGCTAGCCCGCTAGCCAGCTAGCTAGCCCGCTGGCCAGCTAGCTAGCCCGCTAGCCAGCTAGCTAGCCCGCTGGCCAGCTAGCTAGCCCGCTAGCCAGCTAGCTAGCCAGCTAGCTAGCCCGCTAGCCAGCTAGCTAGCCAGCTAGCTAGCCCGCTAGCCAGCTAGCTAGCCAGCTAGCCCGCGAGCCTGCTAGCCAGCTAGCTAGCCCGCTAGCCAGCTAGCCTGCTAGGCCGCTAGCTAGCCCGCTAGCCAGCTAGCTAGCCAGCTAGCTAGCCCGCTAGCCAGCTAGCCCGCCAGCCTGCGAGCTAGCCCGCTAGCCAGCTAGCTAGCCCGCTGGCCAGCTAGCTAGCCCGCTAGCTAGCTAGCCAGCTCGCTAGCCCGCTAGCTAGCCCGCTAGCCAGCTAGCTAACCCTCTGGCCAGCTAGCTAGCCCGCTCGCTAGCTAGCCCAGCTCGCTAGCCCGCTAGCCAGCTCGCTAGCCCGCTAGCCAGCTCGCTAGCCCGCTAGCCAGCTAGTTAGCCCGCTAGCCAGCTAGCTAGCCCGCTAGCCAGCTAGCTAGCCAGCTCGCTAGCCCGCTAGCCGGCTAGCTAGCCCGCTAGCCGGCTAGCTAGCCCGCTAGCCAGCTCGCTAGCCCGTTAGCCAGGTAGCTAGCCCGCTAGCCGGCTAGCTAGCCCGCTAGCCAGCTAGCTAGCCCGCTAGCCAGCTAGCTGGCCAGCTAGCTAGCTAGCTAGCCCGCTCGCCAGCTAGGTAGCCAGCTAGCTAGCCCGCTCGCCAGCTAGCTAGCCAGCTAGCTAGGCCGCTCGCCGGCTAGCTAGCCCGCTAGCTAGCCCGCTAGCCAGCTAGCTAGCCCGCTATCCAGCTCGCTAGCCCGCTAGCCAGCTCGCTAGCCCGCTAGCCAGCTCGCTAGCCCGCTAGCCAGCTCGCTAGCCCGCTAACCAGCTATCCAGCCAGCTAGCTAGCCCGCTAGCCACCTAGCTAGCCCGCTCGCTAGCCCGCTAGCCAGCTAGCTAGCGCGCTAGCCAGCTAGCTAGCGCGCTAGCCAGCTAGCTAGCCCGCTAGCCAGCCCGCTAGCCAGCTAGCTAGCCAGCCAGCTAGCTAGCCCGCTAGCCAGCCAGCTAGCTAGGCCGCTAGCTAGCCCGCTGGCCAGCTAGCTAGCGAGCTGGCTAGCGGGCTAGCTACCTGGCTAGCGAGCCAGCTAGCTAGCCCGCTAGCCAGCCAGCTAGCTAGCCCGCTAGCCAGCCAGCTAGCTAGCCCGCTAGCCAGCTAGCTAGCCCGCTCGCTAGCCCGCTAGCCAGCCCGCTAGCCAGCTAGCCAGCCCGCTAGCCAGCCAGCTAGCCCGCTTGCCAGCTAGCTAGCCCGCTAGCCAGCTAGCTAGCCCGCTAGCTAGCTAGCTAGCCAGGTAGCTAGCCCGCTAGCTAGCGCGCTAGCCAGCTCGCTAGCCCGCTAGCCAGCTAGCTAGCCCGCTAGCCAGCTAGCTAGCCCGCTAGCCAGCTAGCTAGCCCGCTAGCCAGCTAGCTAGCCCGCTAGCCAGCTAGCTAGCCCGCTAGCCAGCTAGCTAGCGCGCTAGCCAGCTAGCTAGCCCGCTAGCCAGCTAGCTAGCCCGCTAGCCAGCTAGCTAGCCCGCTAGCCAGCTAGCTAGCCCGCTAGCCAGCTAGCTAGCCAGCTAGCTAGCCCGCTAGCCAGCTAGCTAGCCCGCTAGCCAGCTAGCTAGCCCGCTAGCCAGCTAGCTAGCCCGCTAGCCAGCTAGCTAGCCCGCTGGCCAGCTAGCCCGCTAGCCAGCTAGCTAGCCCGCTAGCCAGCTAGCTAGCCAGCTAGCTAGCCCGCTAGCTAGCTAGCTAGCCAGGTAGCTAGCCCGCTAGCTAGCGCGCTAGCCAGCTCGCTAGCCCGCTAGCCAGCTAGCTAGCCCGCTAGCCAGCTAGCTAGCCCGCTAGCCAGCTAGCTAGCCCGCTAGCCAGCTAGCTAGCCCGCTAGCCAGCTAGCTAGCCCGCTAGCCAGCTAGCTAGCCCGCTAGCCAGCTAGCTAGCCCGCTAGCCAGCTAGCTAGCCCGCTAGCCAGCTAGCTAGCGCGCTAGCCAGCTAGCTAGCCCGCTAGCCAGCTAGCTAGCCCGCTAGCCAGCTAGCTAGCCCGCTAGCCAGCTAGCTAGCCCGCTAGCCAGCTAGCTAGCCCGCTAGCCAGCTAGCTAGCCCGCTAGCCAGCTAGCTAGCCCGCTGGCCAGCTAGCCCGCTAGCCAGCTAGCTAGCCCGCTAGCCAGCTAGCTAGCCAGCTCGCTAGCCCGCTAGCCAGGTAGCTAGCCCGCTAGCCGGCTAGCTAGCCCGCTAGCCAGCTCGCTAGCCCGCTAGCCAGCTCGCTAGCCCGCTAGCCAGCCAGCTAGCTAGGCCGCTAGCCAGCTCGCTAGCTAGCGCGCTAGCCAGCTAGCCAGCCCGCTAGCCAGCTAGCTAGCCAGCCAGCTAGCTAGCCCGCTAGCTAGCCAGCTAGCTAGCCCGCTGGCCAGCTAGCTAGCCCGCTAGCCAGCTAGCTAGCCCGCTAGCCAGCTAGCTAGCCAGCTAGCTAGCCCGCTAGCCAGCCAGCTAGCTAGCCCGCTAGCCAGCTAGCTAGCCCGCTAGCCAGCTAGCTAGCCCGCTAGCCAGCTAGCCAGCCCGCTAGCCAGCTAGCTAGCCCGCTTGCCAGCTAGCTAGCCCGCTAGCCAGCTAGCTAGCCCGCTAGCTAGCTAGCTAGCCAGGTAGCTAGCCCGCTAGCCAGGTAGCTAGCCCGCTAGCCAGGTAGCTAGCCCGCTAGCTAGCGCGCTAGCCAGCTCGCTAGCCCGCTAGCCAGCTAGCTAGCCCGCTAGCCAGCTAGCTAGCCCGCTAGCCAGCTAGCTAGCGCGCTAGCCAGCTAGCTAGCCCGCTAGCCAGCTAGCTAGCCCGCTAGCCAGCTAGCTAGCCCGCTAGCCAGCTAGCTAGCCCGCTAGCCAGCTAGCTAGCCCGCTGGCCAGCTAGCTAGGCCGCTAGCCAGCTCGCTAGCCAGCTAGCTAGCGCGCTAGCCAGCTAGCTAGCCCGCTAGCCAGCCCGCTAGCCAGCTAGCTAGCCCGCTAGCCAGCCAGCTAGCTATGCCGCTAGCTAGCCCGCTAGCCAGCTAGCTAGCCCGCTCGCTAGCCCGCTAGCCAGCCCGCTAGCCAGCTAGCTAGCCCGCTAGCCAGCCCGCTAGCCAGCTAGCCAGCCCGCTAGCCAGCTAGCTAGCCCGCTAGCTAGCCAGGTAGCTAGCCCGCTAGCTAGCTAGCTAGCCAGGTAGCTAGCCCGCTAGCCAGGTAGCTAGCCCGCTAGCTAGCGCGCTAGCCAGCTCGCTAGCCCGCTAGCCAGCTAGCTAGCCCGCTAGCCAGCTAGCTAGCCCGCTAGCCAGCTCGCTAGCCCGCTAGCCAGGTAGCTAGCCCGCTAGCCAGCTAGCTAGCCCGTTAGCCAGCTCGCTAGCCCGCTAGCCAGCTCGCTAGCCCGCTAGCCAGCTCGCTAGCCCGCTAGCCAGCTAGCTAGCCCGCTCGCTAGCCAGCTCGCTAGCCCGCTAGCCAGCTAGCTAGCCCGCTCGCTAGCCCGCTAGCTAGCCCGCTAGCCAGCTAGCTAACCCTCTGGCCAGCTAGCTAGCCCGCTAGCCAGCTAGCTAGCCCGCTAGCCAGCTAGCTAGCCAGCTCGCTAGCCCGCTAGCCAGGTAGCTAGCCCGCTAGCCGGCGAGCTAGCCCGCTAGCCAGCTCGCTAGCCCGCTAGCCAGGTAGCTAGCCCGCTAGCCGGCTAGCTAGCCCGCTAGCCAGCTAGCTAGCCCGCTAGCCAGCTAGCTGGCCAGCTAGCTAGCCAGCTCGCTAGCCAGGTAGCTAGCCCGCTAGCCAGCTCGCTAGCCCGCTAACCAGCTAGCCAGCCAGCTAGCTAGCCCGCTAGCCACCTAGCTAGCCCGCTCGCTAGCCCGCTAGCCAGCTAGCTAGCGCGCTAGCCAGCTAGCTAGCCCGCTAGCGCGCTAGCCAGCTAGCTTGCCTGCTAGCCAGCCCGCTAGCCAGCTAGCTAGCCAGCCAGCTAGCTAGCCCGCTAGCCAGCTAGCTAGCCCGCTAGCCAGCTAGCTAGCCCGCTAGCTAGCCCGCTGGCCAGCTAGCTAGCGAGCTGGCTAGCGGGCTAGCTACCTGGCTAGCGAGCCAGCTAGCTAGCCCGCTAGCCAGCCAGCTAGCTAGCCCGCTAGCCAGCTAGCTAGCCCGCTCGCTAGCCCGCTAGCCAGCCCGCTAGCCACCTAGCCAGCCCGCTAGCCAGCCAGCTAGCCCGCTTGCCAGCTAGCTAGCCCGCTAGCCAGCTAGCTAGCCCGCTAGCTAGCTAGCTAGCCAGGTAGCTAGCCCGCTAGCTAGCGCGCTAGCCAGCTCGCTAGCCCGCTAGCCAGCTAGCTAGCCCGCTAGCCAGCTAGCTAGCCCGCTAGCCAGCTAGCTAGCCCGCTAGCCAGCTAGCCAGCCAGCTAGCTAGCCCGCTAGCCACCTAGCTAGCCCGCTCGCTAGCCCGCTAGCCAGCTAGCTAGCGCGCTAGCCAGCTAGCTAGCCCGCTAGCCAGCCAGCTAGCTAGCCCGCCAGCTAGCTAGCCCGCTAGCCACCTAGCTAGCCCGCTCGCTAGCCCGCTAGCCAGCTAGCTAGCGCGCTAGCCAGCTAGCTAGCCCGCTAGCCAGCCAGCTAGCTAGGCCGCCAGCCAGCTCGCTAGCCAGCTAGCTAGCGCGCTAGCCAGCTAGCTTGCCTGCTAGCCAGCCCGCTAGCCAGCTAGCTTGCCTGCTAGCCAGCCCGCTAGCCAGCTAGCTAGCCAGCTCGCTAGCCCGCTAGCCAGCTCGCTAGCCCGCTAGCCAGGTAGCTAGCCCGCTAGCCGGCTAGCTAGCCCGCTAGCCAGCTAGCTGGCCAGCTAGCTAGCCAGCTCGCTAGCCAGGTAGCTAGGCCGCTTGCCAGCTAGCTAGCCAGCTAGCTAGCCAGCTAGCTAGCCAGCTAGCTAGCCCGCTAGCTAGCCCGCTATCCAGCTCGCTAGCCCGCTAGCCAGCTCGCTAGCCCGCTAGCCAGCTCGCTAGCCCGCTAGCCAGCTCGCTAGCCCGCTAACCAGCTAGCCAGCCAGCTCGCTAGCCCGCTAGCCAGCTAGCTAGCCCGCTTGCCAGCCAGCTAGCTAGGCCGCTAGCCAGCTCGCTAGCTAGCGCGCTAGCCAGCTAGCCAGCCCGCTAGCCAGCTAGCTAGCCAGCCAGCTAGCTAGCCCGCTAGCCAGCTAGCTAGCCCGCTAGCCAGCTAGCTAGCCCGCTAGCTAGCCAGCTAGCTAGCCCGCTGGCCAGCTAGCTAGCCCGCTAGCCAGCTAGCTAGCCCGCTAGCCAGCTAGCTAGCCAGCTAGCTAGCCCGCTAGCCAGCCAGCTAGCTAGCCCGCTAGCCAGCTAGCTAACCCGCTAGCCAGCTAGCTAGCCCGCTAGCCAGCTAGCTAGCCCGCTAGCCAGCTAGCCAGCCCGCTAGCCAGCTAGCTAGCCCGCTTGCCAGCTAGCTAGCCCGCTAGCCAGCTAGCTAGCCCGCTAGCTAGCTAGCTAGCCAGGTAGCTAGCCCGCTAGCCAGGTAGCTAGCCCGCTAGCCAGGTAGCTAGCCCGCTAGCTAGCGCGCTAGCCAGCTCGCTAGCCCGCTAGCCAGCTAGCTAGCCCGCTAGCCAGCTAGCTAGCCCGCTAGCCAGCTAGCTAGCGCGCTAGCCAGCTAGCTAGCCCGCTAGCCAGCTAGCTAGCCCGCTAGCCAGCTAGCTAGCCCGCTAGCCAGCTAGCTAGCCCGCTAGCCAGCTAGCTAGCCCGCTAGCCAGCTAGCTAGCCCGCTGGCCAGCTAGCTAGGCCGCTAGCCAGCTCGCTAGCCAGCTAGCTAGCGCGCTAGCCAGCTAGCTAGCCCGCTAGCCAGCCCGCTAGCCAGCTAGCTAGCCCGCTAGCCAGCCAGCTAGCTATGCCGCTAGCTAGCCCGCTAGCCAGCTAGCTAGCCCGCTCGCTAGCCCGCTAGCCAGCCCGCTAGCCAGCTAGCTAGCCCGCTAGCTAGCGCGCTAGCCAGCTCGCTAGCCCGTTAGCCAGCTAGCTAGCCCGCTAGCCAGCTCGCTAGCCCGCTAGCCAGGTAGCTAGCCCGCTAGCCAGCTAGCTAGCCCGTTAGCCAGCTCGCTAGCCCGCTAGCCAGCTCGCTAGCCCGCTAGCCAGCTCGCTAGCCCGCTAGCCAGCTAGCTAGCCCGCTCGCTAGCCAGCTCGCTAGCCCGCTAGCCAGCTAGCTAGCCCGCTCGCTAGCCCGCTAGCCACCTAGCTAGCCCGCTCGCTAGCCCGCTAGCCAGCTAGCTAGCGCGCTAGCCAGCTAGCTAGCCCGCTAGCCAGCCAGCTAGCTAGGCCGCCAGCCAGCTCGCTAGCCAGCTAGCTAGCGCGCTAGCCAGCTAGCTTGCCTGCTAGCCAGCCCGCTAGCCAGCTAGCTAGCCAGCTAGCTAGCCAGCCAGCTAGCTAGCCCGCTAGCCAGCTAGCTAGCCCGCTAGCCAGCTAGCTAGCCCGCTAGCCAGCTAGCTAGCCCGCTAGCTAGCCCGCTGGCCAGCTAGCTAGCGAGCTGGCTAGCGGGCTAGCTACCTGGCTAGCGAGCCAGCTAGCTAGCCCGCTAGCCAGCCAGCTAGCTAGCCCGCTAGCCAGCTAGCTAGCCCGCTCGCTAGCCCGCTAGCCAGCCCGCTAGCCACCTAGCCAGCCCGCTAGCCAGCCAGCTAGCCCGCTTGCCAGCTAGCTAGCCCGCTAGCCAGCTAGCTAGCCCGCTAGCTAGCTAGCTAGCCAGGTAGCTAGCCCGCTAGCTAGCGCGCTAGCCAGCTCGCTAGCCCGCTAGCCAGCTAGCTAGCCCGCTAGCCAGCTAGCTAGCCCGCTAGCCAGCTAGCTAGCCCGCTAGCCAGCTAGCCAGCCAGCTAGCTAGCCCGCTAGCCACCTAGCTAGCCCGCTCGCTAGCCCGCTAGCCAGCTAGCTAGCGCGCTAGCCAGCTAGCTAGCCCGCTAGCCAGCCAGCTAGCTAGCCAGCCAGCTAGCTAGCCCGCTAGCCACCTAGCTAGCCCGCTCGCTAGCCCGCTAGCCAGCTAGCTAGCGCGCTAGCCAGCTAGCTAGCCCGCTAGCCAGCCAGCTAGCTAGGCCGCCAGCCAGCTCGCTAGCCAGCTAGCTAGCGCGCTAGCCAGCTAGCTTGCCTGCTAGCCAGCCCGCTAGCCAGCTAGCTAGCCAGCTCGCTAGCCCGCTAGCCAGCTCGCTAGCCCGCTAGCCAGCTCGCTAGCTAGCGCGCTAGCCAGCTAGCCAGCCCGCTAGCCAGCTAGCTAGCCAGCCAGCTAGCTAGCCCGCTAGCCAGCTAGCTAGCCCGCTAGCTAGCCAGCTAGCTAGCCCGCTGGCCAGCTAGCTAGCCCGCTAGCCAGCTAGCTAGCCCGCTAGCCAGCTAGCTAGCCAGCTAGCTAGCCCGCTAGCCAGCCAGCTAGCTAGCCCGCTAGCCAGCTAGCTAGCCCGCTAGCCAGCTAGCTAGCCCGCTAGCCAGCTAGCCAGCCCGCTAGCCAGCTAGCTAGCCCGCTTGCCAGCTAGCTAGCCCGCTAGCCAGCTAGCTAGCCCGCTAGCTAGCTAGCTAGCCAGGTAGCTAGCCCGCTAGCCAGGTAGCTAGCCCGCTAGCCAGGTAGCTAGCCCGCTAGCTAGCGCGCTAGCCAGCTCGCTAGCCCGCTAGCCAGCTAGCTAGCCCGCTAGCCAGCTAGCTAGCCCGCTAGCCAGCTAGCTAGCGCGCTAGCCAGCTAGCTAGCCCGCTAGCCAGCTAGCTAGCCCGCTAGCCAGCTAGCTAGCCCGCTAGCCAGCTAGCTAGCCCGCTAGCCAGCTAGCTAGCCCGCTGGCCAGCTAGCTAGGCCGCTAGCCAGCTCGCTAGCCAGCTAGCTAGCGCGCTAGCCAGCTAGCTAGCCCGCTAGCCAGCCCGCTAGCCAGCTAGCTAGCCCGCTAGCCAGCCAGCTAGCTATGCCGCTAGCTAGCCCGCTAGCCAGCTAGCTAGCCCGCTCGCTAGCCCGCTAGCCAGCCCGCTAGCCAGCTAGCTAGCCCGCTAGCCAGCCCGCTAGCCAGCTAGCCAGCCCGCTAGCCAGCTAGCTAGCCCGCTAGCCAGCTAGCTAGCCCGCTAGCTAGCCAGGTAGCTAGCCCGCTAGCTAGCTAGCTAGCCAGGTAGCTAGCCCGCTAGCCAGGTAGCTAGCCAGCTAGCTAGCGCGCTAGCCAGCTCGCTAGCCCGCTAGCCAGCTAGCTAGCCCGCTAGCCAGCTCGCTAGCCCGCTAGCCAGGTAGCTAGCCCGCTAGCCAGCTAGCTAGCCCGTTAGCCAGCTCGCTAGCCCGCTAGCCAGCTCGCTAGCCCGCTAGCCAGCACGCTAGCCCGCTAGCCAGCTAGCTAGCCCGCTCGCTAGCCAGCTCGCTAGCCAGCTAGCTAGCCCGCTCGCTAGCCCGCTAGCCAGCTAGCTAACCCTCTGGCCAGCTAGCTAGCCCGCTAGCCAGCTAGCTAGCCCGCTAGCCAGCTAGCTAGCCAGCTCGCTAGCCAGGTAGCTAGCCCGCTAGCCGGCTAGCTAGCCCGCTAGCCAGCTCGCTAGCCCGCTAGCCAGGTAGCTAGCCCGCTAGCCGGCTAGCTAGCCCGCTAGCCAGCTAGCTAGCCCGCTAGCCAGCTAGCTGGCCAGCTAGCTAGCTAGCCCGCTAGCCAGCTAGCTGGCCAGCTAGCTAGCCAGCTCGCTAGCCAGGTAGCTAGCCCGCTAGCCAGCTCGCTAGCCCGCTAACCAGCTAGCCAGCCAGCTAGCTAGCCCGCTAGCCACCTAGCTAGCCCGCTCGCTAGCCCGCTAGCCAGCTAGCTAGCGCGCTAGCCAGCTAGCTAGCCCGCTAGCCAGCCAGCTAGCTAGGCCGCCAGCCAGCTCGCTAGCCAGCTAGCTAGCGCGCTAGCCAGCTAGCTTGCCTGCTAGCCAGCCCGCTAGCCAGCTAGCTAGCCAGCCAGCTAGCTAGCCCGCTAGCCAGCTAGCTAGCCCGCTAGCCAGCTAGCTAGCGAGCTGGCTAGCGGGCTAGCTACCTGGCTAGCGAGCCAGCTAGCTAGCCCGCTAGCCAGCCAGCTAGCTAGCCCGCTAGCTAGCTAGCTAGCCCGCTCGCTAGCCCGCTAGCCAGCCCGCTAGCCAGCTAGCCAGCCCGCTAGCCAGCCAGCTAGCCCGCTTGCCAGCTAGCTAGCCCGCTAGCCAGCTAGCTAGCCCGCTAGCTAGCTAGCTAGCCAGGTAGCTAGCCCGCTAGCTAGCGCGCTAGCCAGCTCGCTAGCCCGCTAGCCAGCTAGCTAGCCCGATAGCCAGCTAGCTAGCCCGCTAGCCAGCTAGCTAGCCCGCTAGCCAGCTGGCTAGCCCGCTAGCCAGCTAGCTAGCGCGCTAGCCAGCTAGCTAGCGCGCTAGCCAGCTAGCTAGCCCGCTAGCCAGCTAGCTAGCCCGCTAGCCAGCTAGCTAGCCCGCTAGCCAGCTAGCTAGCCCGCTAGCCAGCTAGCTAGCCCGCTAGCCAGCTAGCTAGCCCGCTAGCCAGCTAGCTAGCCCGCTAGCCAGCTAGCTAGCCCGCTGGCCAGCTAGCCCGCTAGCCAGCTAGCTAGCCCGCTAGCCAGCTAGCTAGCCCGCTAGCCAGCTAGCTAGCCCGCTAGCCAGCTAGCTAGCCCGCTGGCCAGCTAGCCCGCTAGCCAGCTAGCTAGCCCGCTGGCCAGCTAGCCCGCTAGCCAGCTAGCTAGCCCGCTAGCCAGCTAGCTAGCCCGCTAGCCAGCTAGCTAGCCAGCTCGCTAGCCCGCTAGCCAGGTAGCTAGCCCGCTAGCCGGCTAGCTAGCCCGCTAGCCAGCTCGCTAGCCCGCTAGCCAGGTAGCTAGCCCGCTAGCCGGCTAGCTAGCCCGCTAGCCAGCTAGCTGGCCAGCTAGCTAGCCAGCTCGCTAGCCAGGTAGCTAGGCCGCTTGCCAGCTAGCCAGCTCGCTAGCCAGGTAGCTAGGCCGCTTGCCAGCTAGCTAGCCAGCTAGCTAGCCCGCTAGCTAGCCCGCTATCCAGCTCGCTAGCCCGCTAGCCAGCTCGCTAGCCCGCTAGCCAGCTCGCTAGCCCGCTAACCAGCTAGCCAGCCAGCTCGCTAGCCCGCTAGCCAGCTAGCTAGCGCGCTAGCCAGCCAGCTCGCTAGCCAGCTAGCTAGCCCGCTAGCCAGCTAGCTAGCCCGCTAGCCAGCTAGCTAGCCCGCTGGCCAGCTAGCTAGGCCGCTAGCCAGCTCGCTAGCCAGCTAGCTAGCGCGCTAGCCAGCTAGCTAGCCCGCTAGCCAGCCCGCTAGCCAGCTAGCTAGCCCGCTAGCCAGCCAGCTAGCTATGCCGCTAGCTAGCCCGCTAGCCAGCTAGCTAGCCCGCTCGCTAGCCTGCTAGCCAGCCCGCTAGCCAGCTAGCCCGCTGGCCAGCTAGCTAGCTAGCCAGCTCGCTAGCCCGCTGGCCAGCTAGCTAGCTAGCCAGCTCGCTAGCCTGCTAGCCAGCTCGCTAGCCCGCTAGCAAGCTAGCTAGCCCGCTAGCCAGCTAGCTAGGCCGCTAGCTAGCCCGCTAGCCAGCTAGCTAGGCCGCTAGCTAGCCCGCTGGCCACCTAGCTAGCCAGCTAGCTAGCCCGCTAGCCAGCTCGCTAGCCCGCTAGCCAGCTAGCCAGCCAGCTAGCCAGCCAGCTAGCCAGCCAGCTCGCTAGCCCGCTAGCCGCTAGCCAGCTAGCTAGCCCGCTAGCCCGCTAGCCAGCTAGCCAGCCAGCTAGCCAGCTAGCTAGCCAGCTAGCCAGCTAGCTAGCCAGCTAGCTAGCCCGCTAGCTAGCCCGCTAGCCAGCTAGCTAACCCTCTGGCCAGCTAGCTAGCCCGCTAGCCAGCTCGCTAGCCAGCTCCTTAGCCCGCTAGCCAGCTCGCTAGCCAGCTAGCTAGCCAGCTCGCTAGCCCGCTGGCCAGCTAGCTAGCTAGCCAGCTCGCTAGCCCGCTAGCCAGCTCGCTAGCCCGCTAGCCAGCTCGCTAGCCCGCTAGCCAGCTAGCTAGCCCGCTAGCCAGCTAGCCCGCTAGCCAGCTAGCTAGCCAGCTAGCTAGCTAGCTAGCCAGCTAGCCAGCTAGCTAGCCCGCTAGCTAGCCCGCTGGCCAGCTAGCTAGCTAGCCAGCTCGCTAGCCCGCTACCCAGCTAGCTAGCCCGCTAGCTAGCCCGCTGGCCAGCTAGCTAGCTAGCCAGCTCGCTAGCCCGCTGGCCAGCTAGCTAGCTAGCCAGCTCGCTAGCCCGCTAGCCAGCTCGCTAGCCCGCTAGCCCGCTAGCCCGCTAGCCAGCTAGCTAGCCCGCTAGCCAGCTAGCCCGCTAGCCAGCTAGCTAGCCAGCTAGCTAGCCAGCTAGCTAGCCAGCTAGCTAGCCCGCTAGCCAGCTAGCCCGCTAGCTGGCTAGCCCGCTAGCCAGGTAGCTAGCCCGCTGGCCAGCTAGCTAGCTAGCCAGCTCGCTAGCCCGCTAGCCAGCTCGCTAGCCCGCTGGCCAGCTAGCTAGCTAGCCAGCTCGCTAGCCCGCTGGCCAGCCAGCCAGCTAGCTAGCCCGCTAGCCAGCCAGCTAGCTAGGCCGCTAGCTAGCCCGCTAGCCAGCTAGCTAGCCCGCTAGCTAGCCCGCTGGCCAGCTAGCTAGCCAGCTAGCCCGCTAGCCCGCTGGCCAGCTAGCTAGCCCGCTAGCTAGCCCGCTGGCCAGCTAGCTAGCTAGCCAGCTCGCTAGCCCGCTACCCTGCTAGCTAGCCCGCTGGCCAGCTAGCTAGCTAGCCAGCTCGCTAGCCCAGCTCGCTAGCCCGCTAGCCAGCTAGCTAGCCCGCTAGCCAGCTAGCTAGCCCGCTAGCCAGCTAGCTAGCCCGCTGGCCAGCTAGCCAGCTCGCTAGCCCGCTAGCCAGCTCGCTAGCCCGCTAGCCAGCTAGCTAGCCCGCTGGCCAGCTAGCTAGCCCGCTGGCCAGCTAGCTAGCTAGCCAGCTCGCTAGCCCGCTGGCCAGCCAGCCAGCTAGCTAGCCCGCTAGCCAGCCAGCTAGCTAGGCCGCTAGCTAGCCCGCTAGCCAGCTAGCTAGCCAGCTAGCTAGCCAGCTAGCTAGCCCGCTAGCCAGCCAGCTAGCTAGCCCGCTAGCCAGCCAGCTAGCTAGTCCGCTAGCCAGCTAGCTAGCCCGCTCGCTAGCCCGCTAGCCAGCTCGCTAGCCCGCTAGCCAGCTCGCTAGCCCGCTAGCCAGGTATCTAGCCCGCTAGCCAGGTAGCTAGCCCGCTAGCCAGGTCCCAGCTAGCTAGCCAGCTAGCTAGCCCGCTAGCCAGCCCGCTAGCCAGCTAGCTAGCCCGCTAGCCAGCCAGCTAGCTAGGCCGCTAGCCAGCTCGCTAGCCAGCTAGCTAGCGCGCTAGCCAGCTAGCTAGCCCGCTAGCCAGCCCGCTAGCCAGCTAGCCAGCCAGCTAGCTAGCCCGCTAGCCAGCCAGCTAGCTAGGCCGCTAGCTAGCCCGCTAGCCAGCCAGCTAGCTAGGCCGCTAGCTAGCCCGCTAGCCAGCTAGCTAGCCCGCTAGCTAGCCCGCTGGCCAGCTAGCTAGCCCGCTAGCCAGCTAGCTAGCCCGCTCGCTAGCCCGCTAGCCTGCTAGCTAGCCCGCTAGCCAGCTAGCTAGCCCGCTGGCCAGCTAGCTAGCTAGCCAGCTCGCTAACCCGCTGGCCAGTTAGCTAGCTAGCCAGCTCGCTAGCCCGCTAGCCAGCTAGCTAGCCCGCTAGCCAGCTAGCTAGCCTGCTAGCCAACTAGCTAGCCTGCTAGCCAACTAGCTAGCCAGCTCGCTAGCCCGCTAGCCAGCTCGCTAGCCCGCTGGCCAGCTAGCTAGCTAGCCAGCTCGCTAGCCCTCTAGCCAGCTCGCTAGCCCGCTAGCCAGCTAGCTAGCCCGCTGGCCAGCTAGCTAGCTAGCCAGCTCGCTAGCCCGCTGGCCAGCTAGCTAGCTAGCCAGCTCGCTAGCCCGCTAGCCAGCTCGCTAGCCCGCTAGCCAGCCAGCTAGCTAGGCCGCTAGCTAGCCCGCTGGCCAGCTAGCTAGCCAGCTAGCTAGCCCGCTAGCCAGCTCGCTAGCCCGCTAGCCAGCCCGCTAGCCAGCTAGCTAGCCCGCTTGCCAGCTAGCTAGCCCGCTAGCCAGCTAGCTAGCCCGCTAGCTAGCTAGCTAGCCCGCTAGCCAGGTAGCTAGCCCGCTAGCTAGCCAGCTAGCTAGCCTGCTGGCCAGCTAGCTAGCCAGCTAGCTAGCCCGCTAGCCAGCTAGCTAGCCCGCTAGCCAGCTCGCTAGCCAGCCAGCTAGCTAGCCCGCTAGCTAGCTAGCCCGCTAGCTAGCTAGCCCGCCAGCCAGCTAGCTAGCCCGCTAGCCAGCTCGCTAGCCCGCTAGCCAGCTCGCTAGCCCGCTAGCCAGCTAGCCAGCCAGCTAGCTAGCCCGCTAGCCACCTAGCTAGCCCGCTCGCTAGCCCGCTAGCCAGCTAGCTAGCGCGCTAGCCAGCCAGCTAGCTAGTCCGCTAGCCAGCTAGCTAGCCCGCTAGCCAGCTCGCTAGCCCGCTAGCCAGCTCGCTAGCCCGCTAGGCAGCTAGCCAGCCAGCTAGCTAGCCCGCTAGCCACCTAGCTAGCCAGCTAGCTAGCCCGCTAGCCAGCCAGCTAGCTAGCCCGCTAGCCAGCCAGCTAGCTAGTCCGCTAGCCAGCTAGCTAGCCCGCTAGCCAGCTAGCTAGCCCGCTGGCCAGCTAGCTAGCTAGCCAGCTCGCTTGCCCGCTAGCCTGCTAGCTAGCCCGCTAGCCAGCTAGCTAGCCCGCTGGCCAGCTAGCTAGCTAGCCAGCTCGCTAGCCCGCTGGCCAGTTAGCTAGCTAGCCAGCTCGCTAGCCCGCTAGCCAGCTAGCTAGCCCGCTAGCCAGCTAGCTAGCCTGCTAGCCAGCTCGCTAGGCCGCTAGCCAGCTCGCTAGCCCGCTAGCCAGCTAGCTAGCCCGCTGGCCAGCTAGCTAGCCCGCTAGCCAGCTAGCTAGCCCGCTGGCCAACTAGCTAGCCCGCTAGCCAGCTAGCTAGCCCGCTGGCCAGCTAGCTAGCCAGCCAGCTAGCTAGTCCGCTAGCCAGCTAGCTAGCCCGCTAGCCAGCTAGCTAGCCCGCTAGCCAGCTCGCTAGCCAGCTCCCTAGCCCGCTAGCCAGCTCGCTAGCCCGCTAGCCAGCTAGCTAGCCCGCTGGCCAGCTAGCTAGCTAGCCAGCTCGCTAGCCCGCTGGCCAGCTAGCTACTAGCCAGCTCGCTAGCCCGCTAGCCAGCTCGCTAGCCCGCTAGCCAGCTCGCTAGCCCGCTAGCCAGCCAGCTAGCCCGCTAGCCAGCCAGCTAGCTAGCCAGCTAGCTAGGCCGCTAGCTAGCCCGCTGGCCAGCTAGCTAGCCAGCTAGCCAGCTCGCTAGCCCGCTAGCCAGCTAGCTAGCTAGCCACCTAGCTAGCCAGCTCACTAGCCCGCTAGGCAGGTAGCTAGCCCGCTAGCCCGCTAGCCAGGTAGCTATCCCGCTAGCCAGGTAGCTAGCCCGCTAGCCAGCTAGCTAGCCAGCTCGCTAGCCAGCTCGCTAGCCAGATAGCTAGCCAGCAAGCCAGCTCGCTAGCCAGCTAGCTAGCCCGCTAGGCAGCTAGCTAGCCCGCTAGCCAGCTAGCTTGCCCGCTAGCCAGCTCGCTAGCCAGCTCGCTAGCCAGCTAGCCAGCTCGCTAGCCAGCTAGCCAGCTCGCTAGCCAGCTAGCTAGCCAGCTAGCTAGCCCGCTAGCCTGCTCGCTAGCCAGCTCGCTAGCCAGCTCGCTAGCTAGCCAGCTAGCTAGCCCGCTAGCCAGCTAGCTAGCCCGCTAGCCAGCTCGCTAGCCAGCTAGCAAGCCCTCTAGCCAGCTCGCTAGCCAGCTAGCAAGCCCTCTAGCCAGCTCGCTAGCCAGCTAGCTAGCCCGCTAGACAGCTAGCTAGCCCGCTAACCAGCTCGCGAGCCAGCTCGCTAGCCCACTAGCCCGCTAGCCAGCTAGCTAGCGCGCTAACCAGCTAGCCAGCTAGCTAGCGCGCTAACCAGCTAGCTAGCCCGCGAGCTAGCTAGCCCGCTAGCCAGCTAGCTAAGCCAGGTAGCTAGCTAGCTGGCTAGCGGGCTAGCTGGCTAGCGGGCTAGCTAGCTACCTGGCTTAGCTAGCTGGCTAGCTGGCTAGCGGGCTAGCTAGCTCGCGGGCTAGCTAGCTCGCGGGCTAGCTAGCTCGCGGGCTAGCTAGCTGGTTAGCGCGCTAGCTAGCTGGCTAGCGGGCTAGTGGGCTAGCGAGCTGGCTCGCGAGCTGGTTAGCGGGCTAGCTAGCTGTCTAGTGGGCTAGCGAGCTGGCTCACGAGCTGGTTAGCGGGCTAGCTAGCTGTCTAGCGGGCTAGCTAGCTGGCTAGCGAGCTGGCTAGCGGGCTAGCGAGCTGGCTAGAGGGCTTGCTAGCTGGCTAGCGAGCTGGCTAGCGGGCTAGCGAGCTGGCTAGAGGGCTTGCTAGCTGGCTAGCGAGCTGGCTAGCGGGCTAGCTAGCTGGCTAGCGAGCTGGCTAGCTGGCTAGCGGGCTAGCTAGCGAGCTGGCTAGCGAGCTGGCTAGCGAGCAGGCTAGCGGGCTAGCTAGCTGGCTAGCGAGCTGGCTAGCTGGCTAGCGAGCTGGCTAGCGGGCTAGCTAGCTGCCTAGCGGGCTAGGGAGCTGGCTAGCGGGCTAGCGAGCTGGCTAGCGGGCTAGTGAGCTGGCTAGCTAGCTGGTCAGCGGGCTAGCTAGCTGGCTAGCGGGCAAGCTAGCTGGCTAGCGGGCTAGCTGGCTGCCTAGCGGGCTAGGGAGCTGGCTAGCGGGCTAGCGAGCTGGCTAGCGGGCTAGTGAGCTGGCTAGCTAGCTGGTCAGCGGGCTAGCTAGCTGGCTAGCGGGCTAGCTAGCTGCCTAGCGAGCTGGCTAGCTAGCTGTCTAGCGAGCTGGCTAGCGAGCTGGCTAGCGGGCTAGCTACCTGGCTAGCGGGCTAGCTAGCTGGCTCGCTAGCCAGCTAGCTAGCCCGCTAGCCAGCTAGCTAGCCAGCTAGCTAAGCCGCTAGCCAGCTAGCCCGCTAGCTAGCCCGCTAGCCCGCTAGCTAGCCCGCTAGCCAGCTAGCTAACCCTCTGGCCAGCTAGCTAGCCCGCTAGCCAGCTCGCTAGCCAGCTCGCTAGCCCGCTAGCCAACTCCCTAGCCCGCTAGCCAGCTCGCTAGCCCGCTAGCCAACTCCCTAGCCCGCTAGCCAGCTCGCTAGCCCGCTAGCCAACTCCCTAGCCCGCTAGCCAGCTCGCTAGGCCGCTAGCCAACTCCCTAGCCCGCTAGCCAGCTCGCTAGCCCGCTAGCCAGCTCGCTAGCCCGCTAGCCAGCTCGCTAGCCAGCTCGCTAGCCAGCTAGCTAGCCCGCTAGCCAGCTAGCTAGCCCGCTAGCCAACTCCCTAGCCCGCTAGCCAGCTCGCTAGCCCGCTAGCCAGCTCGCTAGCTCGCTAGCCAGCTAGCTAGCCCGCTGGCCAGCTAGCTAGCTAGCCAGCTCGCTAGCCCGCTGGCCAGCTAGCTAGCTAGCCAGCTCGCTAGCCCGCTAGCCAGCTCGCTAGCCAGCTAGCTAGCCCGCTAGCCGGCTAGCTAGCCAGGTATCCAGCCCGCTAGCCAGGTAGCTAGCCCGCTAGCCAGCTAGCTAGCCAGCTCGCTAGCCAGCCAGCTAGCTAGCCCGCTAGCCAGCTCGCTAGCCAGCTAGCTAGCCAGCAAGCCAGCTCGCTAGCCCGCCCGCTAGCCAGCTAGCTAGCCCGCTAGCCAGCTAGCTAGCCCGCTAGCCAGCTAGCTAGCCCGCTAGCCAGCTACCTAGCCCGCTAGCCAGCTAGCTAGCCCGCTGGCCAGCTAGCCAGCTAGCTAGCCCGCTAGCGAGGTAGCTAGCCCGCTAGCCAGCTCTCTAGCCAGCTCGCTAGACAGCTAGCTAGCCAGCTCGCTAGCCAGCTAGCTAGCCCGCTAGCCAGCTAGCTAGCCCGCTAGCCAGCTAGCTAGCCCGCTGACCAGCTAGCTAGCCAGCTCACTAGCCCGCTAGCCAGCTCGCTAGCCCGCTAGCCAGCTCCCTAGCCCGCTAGCCAGCTAGCTAGCCCGCTAGCCAGCTAGCTTGCCCGCTAGCCAGCTAGCTAGCCCGCTAGCCAGCTAGCTAGCGCGCTAGCCAGTTAGCTAGCCCGCTGGCCAGCTAGCCAGCTAGCTAGCCCGCTAGCCAGCTTGCTAGCCCGCTAGCTAGCTCGCTAGCCAGCTCGCTAGCCAGCTCGCTAGCCAGCTCGCTAGCCAGCCAGCCAGCTCGCTAGCCAGCTAGCCAGCTCGCTAGCTGGCTGGCTAGCGAGCTGGCTAGCGAGCTGGCTAGCGAGCTGGCTAGCGGGCTAGCTAGCTAGCTAGCGCGCTAGCCAGTTAGCTAGCCCGCTGGCCAGCTAGCCAGCTAGCTAGCCCGCTAGCCAGCTAGCTAGCCCGCTAGCCAGCTCGCTAGCCAGCTCGCTAGCCAGCCAGCCAGCTCGCTAGCCAGCCAGCCAGCTCGCTAGCCAGCTAGCCAGCTCGCTAGCCAGCTAGCTAGCCCGCTAGCCTGCTCGCTAGCCAGCTCGCTAGCCAGCTCGCTAGCTAGCCCGCTAGCCAGCTAGCTAGCCAGCTAGCTAGCCCGCTAGCTAGCCCGCTAGCCAGCTCGCTAGCCAGCTAGCAAGCCCTCTAGCCAGCTCGCTAGCCCGCTAGCCAGCTCGCTAGCCAGCTAGCAAGCCCTCTAGCCAGCTCGCTAGCCCGCTAGCCAGCTCGCTAGCCAGCTAGCTAGCCCGCTAGACAGCTAGCTAGCCCGCTAACCAGCTCGCGAGCCAGCTCGCTAGCCCACGAGCTGGCTGGCTAGCGAGCTGGCTGGCTAGCGAGCTGGCTAGCTAGCTGGCTAGCGGGCTAGCTAGCGGGCTAGCTAGCTGGCTAGCGGGCTAGCTAGCGAGCTGGCTAGCGAGCTGGCTAGCGAGCTGGCTAGCGGGCTAGCGAGCTGGCTAGCTAGCTAGATAGCGAGCTGGCTAGCGGGCTAGCGAGCTGGCTAGCTAGCTAGCTGGCCAGCGGGCTAGCGAGCTGGCTAGCTAGCTAGCTGGCCAGCGGGCTAGCTAGCTGGCTAGCGGGCTAGCGAGCTGGCTAGCGGCCTAGCGAGCTGGCTAGCGGGCTAGGGAGTTGGCTAGCGGGCTAGCGAGCTGGCTAGCGGGCTAGCGAGCTGGCTAGCGGGCTAGCTAGCTGGCCAGAGGGTTAGCTAGCTGGCTAGCGGGCTAGCTAGCGGGCTAGCTGGCTAGCGGCTTAGCTAGCTGGCTAGCTAGCTGGCTAGCGGGCTAGCTAGCTGGCTAGCGGGCTAGCTAGCTGGCTAGCGGGCTAGCGAGCTGGCTAGCGGGCTAGCGAGCTGGCTAGCGGGCTAGCGAGCTGGCTAGCTGGCTAGCGGGCTAGCGAGCTGGCTAGCTAGCTAGCTGGCCAGCGGGCTAGCGAGCTGGCTAGCTAGCTAGCTGGCCAGCGGGCTAGCGAGCTGGCTAGCTAGCTAGCTGGCCAGCGGGCTAGCTAGCGGGCTAGCTAGCAGGGTAGCGGGCCAGCGAGCTGGCTAGCTAGCTAGCTAGCCAGCGGGCTAGCTAGCTGGCTAGCGGGCTAGCGAGCTGGCTAGCTAGCTAGCTGGCTAGCGGGCTAGCTAGCTGGCTGGCTAGCTGGCTAGCGGGCTAGCGAGCCAGCTAGCTAGCTAGCCAGCTCGCTAGCCCGCTAGCCAGCTCGCTAGCCCGCTAGCCAGCTCGCTAGCCCGCTAGCCAGCTCGCTAGCCCGCTAGCCAGCTCGCTAGCCCGCTAGCCAGCTAGCCAGCCAGCTAGCTAGCCCGCTAGCTAGCCAGCTAGCTAGCCCGCTAGCCAGCTAGCTAGCCCGCTAGCCAGCTCGCTAGCCCGCTAGCCAGCTCGCTAGCCCGCTAGCCAACTCCCTAGCCCGCTAGCCAGCTCGCTAGCCCGCTAGCCAACTCCCTAGCCCGCTAGCCAGCTCGCTAGCCCGCTAGCCAGCTCGCTAGCCCGCTAGCCAGCTAGCTAGCCCGCTAGCCAGCTAGCTAGCCCGCTGGCAAGCTAGCTAGCTAGCCAGCTCGCTAGCCCGCTGGCCAGCTAGCTAGCTAGCCAGCTCGCTAGCCAGCTAGCTAGCCAGCTAGCTAGCCAGGTATCCAGCCCGCTAGCCAGGTAGCTAGCCCGCTAGCCAGCTAGCTAGCCAGCTCGCTAGCCAGCCAGCTAGCTAGCCCGCTAGCCAGCTCGCTAGCCAGCTCGCTAGCCAGCTAGCTAGCCAGCAAGCCAGCTCGCTAGCCCGCCCGCTAGCCAGCTAGCTAGCCCGCTAGCCAGCTTGCTAGCCCGCTAGCCAGCTAGCTAGCCCGCTAGCCAGCTAGCTAGCACTCTAGCCAGCTAGCTAGCCCGCTGGCAAGCTAGCTAGCTAGCCAGCTCGCTAGCCCGCTGGCCAGCTAGCTAGCTAGCCAGCTCGCTAGCCAGCTAGCTAGCCAGCTAGCTAGCCAGGTATCCAGCCCGCTAGCCAGGTAGCTAGCCCGCTAGCCAGCTAGCTAGCCAGCTCGCTAGCCAGCCAGCTAGCTAGCCCGCTAGCCAGCTAGCTTGCCCGCTAGCCAGCTAGCTAGCCCGCTAGCCAGCTAGCTAGCGCGCTAGCCAGTTAGCTAGCCCGCTAGCCAGCTAGCTAGCCCGCTAGCCAGCTAGCTAGCCCGCTAGCCAGCTCGCTAGCCAGCTCGCTAGCCAGCTCGCTAGCCAGCTAGCTAGCCAGCTAGCTAGCCCGCTAGCCAGCTCGCTAGCCAGCTAGCTAGCCAGCTAGCTAGCCCGCTCGCTAGCCCGCTAGCCAGCTAGCTAGCCCGCTAGCCAGGTAGCTAGCCCGCTAGCCAGCTCGCTAGCCAGCTCGCTAGACAGCTAGCTAGCCAGCTCGCTAGGCAGCTAGCTAGCCCGCTAGCCAGCTAGCTAGCCCGCTGACCAGCTAGCTAGCCAGCTCACTAGCCCGCTAGCCAGCTCGCTAGCCAGCTCCCTAGCCCGCTAGGCAGCTAGCTAGCCCGCTAGCCAGCTAGCTTGCCCGCTAGCCAGCTAGCTAGCCCGCTGACCAGCTAGCTAGCCAGCTCACTAGCCCGCTAGCCAGCTCGCTAGCCCGCTAGCCAGCTCCCTAGCCCGCTAGGCAGCTAGCTAGCCCGCTAGCCAGCTAGCTTGCCCGCTAGCCAGCTCGCTAGCCAGCTCGCTAGCCAGCTCGCTAGCCAGCTCGCTAGCCAGCTAGCCAGCTCGCTAGCCAGCTAGCTAGCCAGCTAGCTAGCCCGCTAGCCTGCTCGCTAGCCAGCTCGCTAGCCAGCTCGCTAGCTAGCCCGCTAGCCAGCTAGCTAGCCCGCTAGCCAGCTCGCTAGCCAGCTAGCAAGCCCTCTAGCCAGCTCGCTAGCCAGCTAGCAAGCCCTCTAGCCAGCTCGCTAGCCCGCTAGCCAGCTCGCTAGCCAGCTAGCTAGCCCGCTAGACAGCTAGCTGGCCCGCTAACCAGCTCGCGAGCCAGCTCGCTAGCCCACTAGCCAGCTAGCTAGCGCGCTAACCAGCTAGCTAGCCCGCGAGCTAGCTAGCCCGCTAGCCAGCTAGCTAAGCCAGGTAGCTAGCTAGCTGGCTAGCGGGCTAGCTGGCTAGCGGGCTAGCTAGCTACCTGGCTTAGCTAGCTGGCTAGCGGGCTAGCTAGCTCGCGGGCTAGCTAGCTCGCGGGCTAGCTAGCTCGCGGGCTAGCTAGCTGGTTAGCGCGCTAGCTAGCTGGCTAGCGGGCTAGTGGGCTAGCGAGCTGGCTCGCGAGCTGGTTAGCGGGCTAGCTAGCTGTCTAGTGGGCTAGCGAGCTGGCTCGCGAGCTGGTTAGCGGGCTAGCTAGCTGTCTAGCGGGCTAGCTAGCTGGCTAGCGAGCTGGCTAGCGGGCTAGCGAGCTGGCTAGAGGGCTTGCTAGCTGGCTAGCGAGCTGGCTAGCGGGCTAGCGAGCTGGCTAGAGGGCTTGCTAGCTGGCTAGCGAGCTGGCTAGCGGGCTAGCTAGCTGGCTAGCGAGCTGGCTAGCTGGCTAGCGGGCTAGCTAGCGAGCTGGCTAGCGAGCTGGCTAGCGAGCAGGCTAGCGGGCTAGCTAGCTGGCTAGCGAGCTGGCTAGCTGGCTAGCGAGCTGGCTGGCTGGCTAGCGAGCTGGCTAGCGAGCTGGCTAGCGAGCTGGCTAGCGGGCTAGCTAGCTGGCTAGCGGGCTAGCTAGCTGGCTAGCTGGCCAGCGGGCTAGCTAACTGGCTAGCGCGCTAGCTAGCTGGCTAGCGGGCTAGCTAGCTGGCTAGCGGGCAAGCTAGCTGGCTAGCGGGCTAGCTAGCTGGCTAGCGGGCTAGGGAGCTGGCTAGCGGGCTAGCGAGCTGGCTAGCGGGCTAGTGAGCTGGCTAGCTAGCTGGTCAGCGGGCTAGCTAGCTGGCTAGCGGGCTAGCTAGCTGGCTAGCGGGCTAGCTAGCTGGCTAGCGGGCTAGCTAGCTGGCTAGCGGGCTAGCTAGCTGGCTAGCGGGCTAGCTAGCTGGCTAGCGAGCTGGCTAGCTAGCTGTCTAGCGAGCTGGCTAGCGGGCTAGCTACCTGGCTAGCGGGCTAGCGAGCTGGCTAGCGGGCTAGCTAGCTGGCTAGCGGGCTAGCGAGCGGGCTAGCTAGCTGGCTGGCTAGCGAGCTGGCTAGCTAGCTGGCTAGCTAGCTGTCTAGCTGGCTAGCGGGCTAGCTAGCGAGCTGGCTAGCGGGCTGGCTAGCGAGCTGGCTAGCGGGCTGGCTAGCGAGCTGGCTAGCGGGCTGGCTAGCGGGCTAGCTAGCTGGCTAGCGGGCTAGCTAGCGAGCTGGCTAGCGAGCTGGCTAGCGAGCTAGCTAGCCAGCTAGCAAGCCCTCTAGCCAGCTCGCTAGCCCGCTAGCCAGCTCGCTAGCCAGCTAGCAAGCCCTCTAGCCAGCTCGCTAGCCCGCTAGCCAGCTCGCTAGCCAGCTAGCTAGCCCGCTAGCCAGCTCGCTAGCCAGCTAGCTAGCCCGCTAGCCAGCTCGCTAGCCAGCTAGCTAGCCCGCTAGACAGCTAGCTAGCCCGCTAACCAGCTCGCGAGCCAGCTCGCTAGCCCACTAGACAGCTAGCTAGCCCGATAACCAGCTCGCGAGCCAGCTCGCTAGCCCACTAGCCCGCTAGCCAGCTAGCTAGCGCGCTAACCAGCTAGCTAGCCCCCGAGCTAGCTAGCCCGCGAGCTAGCTAGCCCGCGAGCTAGCTAGCCCGCGAGCTAGCTAGCCCGCGAGCTAGCTAGCCCGCTAGCCAGCTAGCCAGCTAGCTAAGCCAGGTAGCTAGCTAGCCCGCTAGCCAGCTAGCCCGCTAGCCAGCTAGCTAGCTACCTGGCTTAGCTAGCTGGCTAGCGGGCTAGCTAGCTCGCGGGCTAGCTAGCTGGTTAGCGCGCTAGCTAGCTGGCTAGCGGGCTAGTGGGCTAGCGAGCTGGCTCGCGAGCTGGTTAGCGGGCTAGCTAGCTGTCTAGCGGGCTAGCTAGCTGGCTAGCGAGCTGGCTAGCGGGCTAGCGAGCTGGCTAGAGGGCTTGCTAGCTGGCTAGCGAGCTGGCTAGCGGGCTAGCGAGCTGGCTAGAGGGCTTGCTAGCTGGCTAGCGAGCTGGCTAGCGGGCTAGCTAGCTGGCTAGCGGGCTAGCTAGCTGGCTAGCGGGCTAGCTAGCTGGCTAGCGGGCTAGCTAGCGAGCTGGCTAGCGAGCAGGCTAGCGGGCTAGCTAGCTGGCTAGCTAGCTGGCTAGCGAGCTGGCTAGCTGTCTAGCGAGCTGGCTAGCGAGCTGGCTAGCGGGCAAGCTAGCTGGCTAGCGGGCTAGCTAGCTGCCTAGCGGGCTAGGGAGCTGGCTAGCGGGCTAGCGAGCTGGCTAGCGGGCTAGTGAGCTGGCTAGCTAGCTGGTCAGCGGGCTAGCTAGCTGGCTAGCGGGCAAGCTAGCTGGCTAGCGGGCTAGCTGGCTGCCTAGCGGGCTAGGGAGCTGGCTAGCGGGCTAGCGAGCTGGCTAGCGGGCTAGTGAGCTGGCTAGCTAGCTGGTCAGCGGGCTAGCTAGCTGGCTAGCGGGCTAGCTAGCTGCCTAGCGAGCTGGCTAGCTAGCTGTCTAGCGAGCTGGCTAGCGAGCTGGCTAGCGGGCTAGCTACCTGGCTAGCGGGCTAGCTAGCTGGCTCGCTAGCCAGCTAGCTAGCCCGCTAGCCAGCTAGCTAGCCAGCTAGCTAAGCCGCTAGCCAGCTAGCCCGCTAGCTAGCCCGCTAGCCCGCTAGCCAGCTAGCTAACCCTCTGGCCAGCTAGCTAGCCCGCTAGCCAGCTCGCTAGCCAGCTCGCTAGCCCGCTAGCCAACTCCCTAGCCCGCTAGCCAGCTCGCTAGCCCGCTAGCCAACTCCCTAGCCCGCTAGCCAGCTCGCTAGGCCGCTAGCCAACTCCCTAGCCCGCTAGCCAGCTCGCTAGCCCGCTAGCCAGCTCGCTAGCCAGCTAGCTAGCCCGCTAGCCAGCTAGCTAGCCCGCTAGCCAACTAGCTAGCCCGCTAGCCAACTCCCTAGCCCGCTAGCCAGCTCGCTAGCCCGCTAGCCAGCTCGCTAGCCAGCTAGCTAGCCCGCTGGCCAGCTAGCTAGCTAGCCAGCTCGCTAGCCCGCTGGCCAGCTAGCTAGCTAGCCAGCTCGCTAGCCCGCTAGCCAGCTCGCTAGCCAGCTAGCTAGCCCGCTAGCCAGCTAGCTAGCCAGGTATCCAGCCCGCTAGCCAGGTAGCTAGCCCGCTAGCCAGCTAGCTAGCCAGCTCGCTAGCCAGCCAGCTAGCTAGCCCGCTAGCCAGCTCGCTAGCCAGCTAGCTAGCCAGCAAGCCAGCTCGCTAGCCCGCCCGCTAGCCAGCTAGCTAGCCCGCTAGCCAGCTAGCTAGCCCGCTAGCCAGCTAGCTAGCCCGCTAGCCAGCTACCTAGCCCGCTAGCCAGCTAGCTAGCCCGCTGGCCAGCTAGCCAGCTAGCTAGCACGCTAGCCAGCTCGCTAGCCAGCTAGCTAGCCCGCTAGCCAGCTCGCTAGCCAGCTAGCTAGCCCGCTCGCTAGCCCGCTAGCCAGCTAGCTAGCCCGCTAGCCAGCTCGCTAGCCCGCTAGCCAGGTAGCTAGCCCGCTAGCCAGCTCGCTAGCCAGCTCGCTAGACAGCTAGCTAGCCAGCTCGCTAGCCAGCTAGCTAGCCCGCTAGCCAGCTAGCTAGCCCGCTAGCCAGCTAGCTAGCCCGCTAGCCAGCTAGCTAGCCCGCTGACCAGCTAGCTAGCCAGCTCACTAGCCCGCTAGCCAGCTCGCTAGCCCGCTAGCCAGCTCCCTAGCCCGCTAGCCAGCTAGCTAGCCCGCTAGCCAGCTAGCTTGCCCGCTAGCCAGCTAGCTAGCCCGCTAGCCAGCTAGCTAGCGCGCTAGCCAGTTAGCTAGCCCGCTGGCCAGCTAGCCAGCTAGCTAGCCCGCTAGCCAGCTTGCTAGCCCGCTAGCTAGCTAGCTAGCGCGCTAGCCAGTTAGCTAGCCCGCTGGCCAGCTAGCCAGCTAGCTAGCCCGCTAGCCAGCTAGCTAGCCCGCTAGCCAGCTCGCTAGCCAGCTCGCTAGCCAGCCAGCCAGCTCGCTAGCCAGCTAGCCAGCTCGCTAGCCAGCTAGCTAGCCCGCTAGCCTGCTCGCTAGCCAGCTCGCTAGCCAGCTCGCTAGCTAGCCCGCTAGCCAGCTAGCTAGCCCGCTAGCCAGCTAGCTAGCCCGCTAGCCAGCTAGCTAGCCCGCTAGCCAGCTCGCTAGCCAGCTAGCAAGCCCTCTAGCCAGCTCGCTAGCCCGCTAGCCAGCTCGCTAGCCAGCTAGCAAGCCCTCTAGCCAGCTCGCTAGCCCGCTAGCCAGCTCGCTAGCCAGCTAGCTAGCCCGCTAGACAGCTAGCTAGCCCGCTAACCAGCTCGCGAGCCAGCTCGCTAGCCCACTAGCCCGCTAGCCAGCTAGCTAGCGCGCTAACCAGCTAGCTAGCCCGCGAGCTAGCTAGCCCGCTAGCCAGCTAGCTAAGCCAGGTAGCTAGCTAGCTGGCTAGCGGGCTAGCTGGCTAGCGGGCTAGCTAGCTACCTGGCTTAGCTAGCTGGCTAGCTAGCTGGTTAGCGCGCTAGCTAGCTGGCTAGCGGGCTAGTGGGCTAGCGAGCTGGCTCGCGAGCTGGTTAGCGGGCTCGCGAGCTGGTTAGCGGGCTAGCTAGCTGTCTAGCGGGCTAGCTAGCTGGCTAGCGAGCTGGCTAGCGGGCTAGCGAGCTGGCTAGAGGGCTTGCTAGCTGGCTAGCGAGCTGGCTAGCGAGCTGGCTAGAGGGCTTGCTAGCTGGCTAGCGAGCTGGCTAGCGGGCTAGCTAGCGGGCTAGCTAGCTGGCTAGCGGGCTAGCTAGCGAGCTGGCTAGCGAGCTGGCTAGCTGGCTAGCGAGCTGGCTGGCTGGCTAGCCAGCTGGCTAGCGAGCTGGCTAGCGAGCTGGCTAGCGGGCTAGCTAGCTGGCTAGCTGGCCAGCGGGCTAGCGCGCTAGCTAGCTAGCTAGCCCGCTAGCCAGCTCGCTAGCCAGCTCGCTAGCCAGCTCGCTAGCCAGCCAGCTAGCGAGCTGGCTAGCTGGCTAGCGAGCTGGCTGGCTAGCGAGCTGGCTGGCTAGCGAGCTGGCTAGCGAGCTGGCTAGCGAGCTGGCTAGCGGGCTAGCTAGCTGGCTAGCGGGCTAGCTAGCTGGCTAGCTGGCCAGCGGGCTAGCTAACTGGCTAGCGCGCTAGCTAGCTGGCTAGCGGGCTAGCTAGCTGGCTAGCGGGCAAGCTAGCTGGCTAGCGGGCTAGCTAGCTGGCTAGCGGGCTAGCTAGCTGGCTAGCGGGCTAGGGAGCTGGCTAGCGGGCTAGCGAGCTGGCTAGCAGGCTAGTGAGCTGGCTAGCTAGCTGGTCAGCGGGCTAGCTAGCTGGCTAGCGGGCTAGCTAGCTGGCTAGCGGGCTAGCTAGCTGGCTAGCGGGCTAGCTAGCTGGCTAGCGAGCTGGCTAGCTAGCTGTCTAGCGAGCTGGCTAGCGAGCTGGCTAGCGAGCTGGCTAGCGGGCTAGCTACCTGGCTAGCGGGCTAGCGAGGTGGCTAGCGGGCTAGCTAGCTGGCTAGCGAGCGGGCTAGCTAGCTGGCTAGCTAGCTGGCTAGCGAGCTGGCTAGCGGGCTAGCTAGCTGGCTAGCTAGCTGGCTAGCGGGCTAGCTAGCTGGCTAGCGGGCGGGCTAGCGAGCTGGCTTGCTGGCTAGCTAGCTGGCTAGCGAGCTGGCTAGCGGGCTAGCTAGCTGGCTGGCTAGCGAGCTGGCTAGCTAGCTGGCTAGCGGGCTAGCTACCTGGCTATCGGGCTGGATACCTGGCTAGCTAGCTGGCTAGCGGGCTAGCTAGCTGGCTAGCGAGCTGGCTAGCGGGCTAGCGAGCTGGCTAGCTAGCTAGCTGGCCAGCGGGCTAGCGAGCTGGCTAGCTAGCTAGCTGGCCAGCGGGCTAGCTAGCTGGCTAGCGAGCTGGCTAGCGGGCTAGCGAGCTGGCTAGCGGGCTAGGGAGTTGGCTAGCGGGCTAGCGAGCTGGCTAGCGGGCTAGGGAGTTGGCTAGCGGGCTAGCTAGCTGGCTAGCGGGCTAGCTAGCTGGCTAGCGAGCTGGCTAGCGAGCTGGCTAGCGGGCTAGCTACCTGGCTAGCGGGCTAGCGAGCTGGCTAGCGGGCTAGCGAGCTGGCTAGCGGGCTAGCTAGCTGGCTAGCGGGCTAGCGAGCTGGCTAGCTAGCTGGCTAGCGGGCTAGCTACCTGGCTAGCGGGCTGGATACCTGGCTAGCTAGCTGGCTAGCGGGCTAGCTAGCTGGCTAGCGGGCTAGCTAGCTGGCTAGCGGGCTAGCTAGCGAGCTGGCTAGCGAGCTAGCTGGCTAGCGGGCTAGCTAGCTGGCTAGCGAGCTGGCTAGCGGATTAGCTAGCTGGCTAGCGGGCTAGCTAGCTGGCTAGCGGGCTGTCTATCGGGCTAGCTAGCTGGCTAGCGGGCTAGCTAGCTGGCTAGCGGGCTGTCTAGCGGGCTAGCTAGCTGGCTAGCGAGCTGGCTAGCGGGCTAGCGGGCTGTCTAGCGGGCTGTCTAGCGGGCTAGCTAGCTGGCTAGCGGGCTGTCTTGCGGGCTAGCTAGCTGGCTAGCGGGCTAGCTAGCTGGCTAGCGAGCTGGCTAGCGGGCTAGCTAGCGGGCTAGCTAGCTGGCTAGCGAGCTGGCTAGCGGGCTAGCTAGCGGGCTAGCTAGCTGGCTAGCTGGCTAGCGGGCTAGCTGGCTAGCGGGCTAGCTAGCGAGCTGGCTAGCGGGCTGGCTAGCGAGCTGGCTAGCGGGCTGGCTAGCGGGCTAGCTAGCGGGCTAGCTAGCGAGCTGGCTAGCGAGCTGGCTAGCGAGCTGGCTAGCGAGCTGGCTAGCGGGCTAGCTAGCTGGCTAGCGAGCTGGCTAGCGAGCTGGCTAGCGGGCTAGCTAGCTGGCTAGCGAGCTGGCCAGCGGGCTAGCTAGCTGGCTAGCGGGCTGGCTAGCGGGCTAGCTAGCTGGCTAGCGAGCTGGCTAGCGGGCTGGCTAGCGGGCTAGCGAGCTGGCTAGCGGGCTAGCTACCTGGCTAGCGGGCTAGCTACCTGGCTAGCGAGCTGGCAAGCTGGCTAGCGGGTTAGCTAGCCCGCTAGCCAGCTCGCTAGCCAGCTAGCTAGCCCGCTAGACAGCTAGCTAGCCCGCTAACCAGCTCGCTAGCCCACTAGACAGCTAGCTCGCCCGCTAACCAGCTCGCGAGCCAGCTCGCTAGCCCACTAGCCCGCTAGCCAGCTAGCTAGCGCGCTAACCAGCTAGCTAGCCCGCGAGCTAGCTAGCCCGCTAGCCAGCTAGCTAAGCCAGGTAGCTAGCTAGCTGGCTAGCGGGCTAGCTAGCTGGTTAGCTAGCTGGCTAGCGGGCTAGCTAGCTGGTTAGCTAGCTGGCTAGCGGGCTAGCTAGCTGGCTAGCGGGTTAGCTAGCTGGCTAGCGGGCTAGCTAGCGGGCTGGCTAGCGGGCTAGCTTGCTGGCTAGCGGGCTAGCTTGCTGGCTAGCGGGCTAGCTAGCTGTCTAGCGGGCTAGCTAGCTGGCTAGCCCGCTAGCCAGCTCGCTAGCTAGCCCTCTAGCCAGCTCGCTAGCCAGCTCGCTAGCTAGCCCGCTAGACAGCTAGCTAGCCCGCAAGCCAGCCCGCGAGCCAGCCCGCTAGCCCACTAGCCCGCTAGCCAGCTAGCTAACCAGCTAGCTAGCCCGCTAGCCAGCTAGCTGGCTAGCAAGCTGGCTAGCGGGTTAACTAGCTGGCTAGCGGGCTAGCTAGCTGGCTAGCGAGCTGGCTAGCGGGCTAGCTAGCGGGCTAGCGAGCTGGCTAGCGGGCTAGCTAGCTGGCTAGCGGGCTAGCAAGCTGGCTAGCAGGCTAGCTAGCTGGCTAGCGGGCTAGCGAGCTGGCTAGCGGGCTAGCGAGCTGGCTAGCGGGCTAGCGAGCTGGCTAGCGGGCTAGCTAGCTGGCTAGCGGGCAGCTGGCGGGCTAGCGCGAGCTGGCTAGCGGGCTAGCTAGCTGGCTAGCGGGCAGCTGGCGGGCTAGCTAGCTGGCTAGCGGGCTAGCCCGTTAGCCAGCTCGCTAGCCAGCTAGCTAGCCCGCTAGCCAGCTCGCTAGCCAGCTAGCTAGCCCGCTAGCCAGCTCGCTAGTCAGCCAGCTAGCTAACCCGCTAGCCAGCTAGCTAGCCCGCTAGCCAGCTAGCTAACCCGCTAGCCAGCTAGCTAGCCAACTAGCTAGCTGCCTGGGTAGCTAGCTGGCTAGCGGGCTAGCTAGCTGGTTAGCTAGCTGGCTAGCGGGCTAGCTAGCTGGTTAGCTAGCTGGCTAGCGGGCTAGTGGGCTAGCGAGCTGGCTCGCGAGCTGGCTAGCGGGCTAGCTAGCTGTCTAGCTGGCTAGCGAGCTGGCTAGCGAGCTGGCTTGTTAGCTAGCGGGCTAGCTAGCTGGCTAGCGAGCTGGCTAGCGGGCTGGCTAGCGAGCTGGCTAGCCAGCCTGGCTAGCTAGCTGGCTAGCGGGTTAGCTAGCTGGCTATCGGGCTAGCTAGCTGGGCTAGCGGGCTTGCTAGCTGGCTAGCGAGCTGGCTAGCGGGCTGGCTAGCGATCTGGCTAGCGGGCTAGCGAGCTGGCTAGCGGGCTTGCTAGCTGGCTAGCTGGCTAGCGGGCTTGCTCGCTGGCTAGCGAGCTGGCTAGCGGGCTTGCTAGCTGGCTAGCGGGCTTGCTCGCTGGCTAGCGGGCTAGCTAGTGGGCTAGCTAGCTGGCTAGCGGGCTAGCTTGCTGGCTAGCGGGCTAGCTTGCTGGCTAGCGGGCTAGCTAGCTGTCTAGCGGGCTAGCTAGCTGGCTAGCCCGCTAGCCAGCTCGCTAGCTAGCCCTCTAGCCAGCTCGCTAGCCAGCTCGCTAGCTAGCCCGCTAGACAGCTAGCTAGCCCGCAAGCCAGCTCGCGAGCCAGCCCGCTAGCCCACTAGCCAGCTAGCTAACCAGCTAGCTAGCCCGCTAGCCAGCTAGCTGGCTAGCAAGCTGGCTAGCGGGTTAACTAGCTGGCTAGCGGGCTAGCTAGCTGGCTAGCGAGCTGGCTAGCGGGCTAGCTAGCGGGCTAGCGAGCTGGCTAGCGGGCTAGCTAGCTGGCTAGCGGGCTAGCAAGCTGGCTAGCAGGCTAGCTAGCTGGCTAGCGGGCTAGCGAGCTGGCTAGCGGGCTAGCGAGCTGGCTAGCGGGCTAGCGAGCTGGCTAGCGGGCTAGCTAGCTGGCTAGCGGGCAGCTGGCGGGCTAGCGCGAGCTGGCTAGCGGGCTAGCTAGCTGGCTAGCGGGCAGCCAGCTAGCCCGCTAGCCCGGCAGCCAGCTCGCTAGCCAGCTAGCTAGCCCGCTAGCCAGCTCGCTAGCCAGCTAGCTAGCCCGCTAGCCAGCTAGCTAGCCAACTAGCTAGCTGCCTGGGTAGCTAGCTGGCTAGCGGGCTAGCTAGCTGGTTAGCTAGCTGGCTAGCGGGCTAGTGGGCTAGCGAGCTGGCTCGCGAGCTGGCTAGCGGGCTAGCTAGCTGTCTAGCTGGCTAGCGAGCTGGCTAGCGAGCTGGCTTGTTAGCTAGCGGGCTAGCTAGCTGGCTAGCGAGCTGGCTAGCGGGCTGGCTAGCGAGCTGGCTAGCGGGCTGGCTAGCGAGCTCGCTAGCTAGCCCGCTAGCCAGCCTGGCTAGCTAGCTGGCTAGCGGGTTAGCTAGCTAGCTATCGGGCTAGCTAGCTGGGCTAGCGGGCTTGCTAGCTGGCTAGCGAGCTGGCTAGCGGGCTGGCTAGCGATCTGGCTAGCGGGCTAGCGAGCTGGCTAGCGGGCTTGCTAGCTGGCTAGCTGGCTAGCTGGCTAGCGGGCTTGCTCGCTGGCTAGCGAGCTGGCTAGCGGGCTTGCTAGCTGGCTAGCGGGCTTGCTCGCTGGCTAGCGGGCTAGCTAGTGGGCTAGCTAGCTGGCTAGCGGGATAGCTAGCTGGCAAGCGAGCTGGCTAGCGAGCTAGCTAGCGGGCTAGCTACCTGGCTAGCTAGCTGGCTAGCGGGATAGCTAGCTGGCTACCGGGTTAGCTAGCTGGCTAGCGGGCTAGCGAGCTGGCTAGTGGGCAAGCTGGCTAGCGGGCTGGCTGGCTGGCTAGCTAGCTGGCTAGCGGGCTGGCTGGCTGGCTAGCTAGCTGGCTGGCTGGCTAGCTAGCTGGCTGGCTGGCTAGCTATCTGGCTGGCTGGCTAGCTATCTGGCTGGCTGGCTAGCGCGCTAGCTAGCTGGATAGCTGGGTAGCTAGCTGGCTAGCTAGCTGGCTAGCGGGTTAGCTAGAGGGCGAGGGTCAGCTAGCTAGCCCGCTAGCCAGCTCGCTAGCCAGCCCGCTAGCCAGCTCGCTAGCCCGCTAGCCAGCCCGCTAGCCAGCTCGCTAGACAGCTAGCTAGCCCGCTAGCCAGCTATCCAGCTAGCTAGCGCGCTAGCCAGCCAGCCAGATAGCTAGCCAGCCAGCCAGATAGCTAGCCAGCCAGCCAGCTAGCTAGCCAGCCAGCCAGCTAGCTAGCAAGCCAGCCAGCTAGCTAGCAAGCCAGCCAGCCCGCTAGCCAGCTAGCTAGCCAGCCAGCTATCCAGCCAGTTTGCTAGCCAGCTAGCCAGCCAGCCCACTAGCCAGCTCGCTAGCCCGCTAGCCAGCTAGCTAACCCGGTAGCCAGCTAGCTATCCCGCTAGCCAGCTAGCTAGCCAGGTAGCTAGCCCGCTAGCTAGCTCGCTAGCCAGCTCGCTTGCCAGCTAGCTATCCCGCTAGCCAGCAAGCTAGCCCACTAGCTAGCCCGCTAGCCAGCGAGCAAGCCCGCTAGCCAGCGAGCAAGCCCGCTAGCAAGCCCGCTAGCCAGCTCGCTAGCCAACTAGCTAGCTGCCTGGGTAGCTAGCTGGCTAGCGGGCTAGCTAGCTGGTTAGCTAGCTGGCTAGCGAGCTGGCTAGCGGGCTAGCTAGCGGGCTAGCGAGCTGGCTAGCGGGCTAGCTAGCGGGCTAGCGAGCTGGCTAGCGGGCTAGCTAGCTAGCGGGCGAGCTAGCTGGCTAGCGGGCTAGCGAGCTGGCTAGCGGGCTAGCGAGCTAGCTTGCTGGCTAGCGGGCTGGCTAGCGGGCTAGCGAGCTGGCTAGTGGGCTGGCTGGCTAGCAAACTGGCTGGATAGCTGGCTGGCTAGCTAGCTGGCTAGCGGGCTGGCTGGCTGGCTGGCTGGCTAGCTAGCTGGCTGGCTGGCTAGCTAGCTGGCTGGCTGGCTAGCTATCTGGCTGGCTGGCTAGCTATCTGGCTGGCTGGCTAGCGCGCTAGCTAGCTGGGTAGCTAGCTGGCTAGCTAGCTGGCTAACGGGCTAGCTAGCTGGCTAGCGGGTTAGCTAGAGGGCGAGGGTCAGCTAGCTAGCCCGCTAGCCAGCTCGCTAGCCAGCCCGCTAGCCAGCTCGCTAGCCCGCTAGCCAGCTCGCTAGACAGCTAGCTAGCCCGCTAGCCAGCTAGCTACCCAGGCAGCTAGCTAGTTGGCTAGCTAGCTGGCTAGCGAGCTGGCTAGCGGGCTAGCTAGCGGGCTAGCGAGCTGGCTAGCGGGCTAGCTAGCTAGCTGGCTAGCGGGCGAGCTAGCTGGCTAGCGGGCTAGCGAGCTGGCTAGCGGGCTAGCGAGCTAGCTTGCTGGCTAGCGGGCTGGCTAGCGGGCTGGCTAGCGGGCTAGCTAGCTGGCTAGCGGGCTGGCTAGCGGGCTAGCTAGCGGGCTAGCTAGCTGGCTAGCGAGCTGGCTAGCGGGCTAGCTAGCGTGCTAGCTAGCTGACTAGCGAGCTGGCTAGCGGGCTAGCTAGCGGGCTAGCGAGCTGGCTAGCTAGCTGGCTAGCGGGCTAGCGAGCTGGCTAGCTAGCTGGCTAGCGGGCTAGCTAGCGAGCTGGCTAGCTCGCTAGTCAGCTAGCTAGCACGCTAGCCAGCCTGGCTAGCTAGCTGGCTAGCGGGTTAGCTAGCTGTCTATCGGGCTAGCTAGCTGGGCTAGCGGGCTTGCTAGCTGGCTAGCGAGCTGGCTAGCGGGCTGGCTAGCGATCTGGCTAGCGAGCTGGCTAGCGGGCTTGCTAGCTGGCTAGCGGGCTTGCTCGCTGGCTAGCGAGCTGGCTAGCGGGCTTGCTAGCTGGCTAGCGGGCTTGCTCGCTGGCTAGCGGGCTAGCTAGTGGGCTAGCTTGCTGGCTAGCGGGATAGCTAGCTGGCAAGCGAGCTGGCTAGCGAGCTAGCTAGCGGGCTAGCTACCTGGCTAGCTAGCTGGCTAGCGGGATAGCTAGCTGGCTACCGGGTTAGCTAGCTGGCTAGCGGGCTAGCGAGCTGGCTAGTGGGCTGGCTGGCTAGCAAACTGGCTGGATAGCTGGCTGGCTAGCTAGCTGGCTAGCGGGCTGGCTGGCTTGCTAGCTAGCTGGCTGGCTGGCTAGCTAGCTGGCTGGCTGGCTAGCTATCTGGCTGGCTGGCTAGCTATCTGGCTGGCTGGCTAGCGCGCTAGCTAGCTGGATAGCTGGGTAGCTAGCTGGCTAGCTAGCTGGCTAACGGGCTAGCTAGCTGGCTAGCGGGTTAGCTAGAGGGCGAGCTGGCTAGATCGCTAGCGGGTTAGCTAGAGGGCGAGCTGGCTAGATCGCTATCTGGCTGGCTAGCTATCTAGCTGGATAGCTGATGGCTGTTATGTTGATTCTTGGCAAGTTCTAGTACAGGGTGGCGCATAATGAGCTATATCGTTCGAACTCTCTATAACTTTTTTAATTATTATGTTTTCTTTGTTTTTTCAGTGTTTTGTAAGGAAGACTTGCGGAGTGTAATATGGAACACTAAACTGTCGTACAGCGCTCCAAAATACATGAATAATACATGATAAATTCGCGAACGCATTATAATAATTGCTTAAATAAAAAAGTTATAAACAATTTAACCCAGTTAAAAAGAAAAATCCAAAAGAACAGGTTGCAGAACGCCTTGTACTAATATAGCACAGGTTCCAATTTATGTTCTACAACCAGTTCTTTTTGGATGGAGTTTTGCCTATTAGCAAAATATTATTTTTCTCCGAATTAGGAAAGGTTGATTTAGAATAAGACAGGGATAACAAAACTTTACATTTTGACTCCCAGGAAAAAATCTGGTAAAAGAATCTGCTATAAAACAGAATTAGAGATAACCAGTTTTAAAAATTGTTGCTGGGAAACCTTACACTCATAATTATCCATGCATAAAAATACGAAATTAATGTCAAAGAAACAAAAACTTTCGTAAAATAAACCATTTTTTTTTTGTTTATTTTAAGAAAGTTTTTATTTTGAAATTTTTTCGTATTTTTATGCATAGATTATTATCAGTGTATAGCTCATTCTGCGACACCCTGTAGTTACGGTATTCAGTTTTTATTGACCTAAGTATGAACCCTATTGAAAATGGTTACAATTGGTCCATGTTTTGACCATACTTGAATGTGCCTTAGCACAAATAAAATTGAAGCTGAGTTGACTGCATAAACTTCATTAGAGATAATCTAATTTTACAGTACCTCCCATAATTAACAAAATGAATCATTAATAATTTTGGAATTTTATATTTGTCCATTTGGGTAATTTTCCCCTATATGGAATCCCATATACTTCCATATATGTTAATATATAAGTCCATTTTAAACATATGGGATTACCCAAATATATTTCAATACTGGTGATCAAAGCTATAGACTAGTGAAGAATAGGTTACAGTTGATCTTGTCTAATATTTTTCTACTTAATTTTTTATGTTGATGCTTAGCAAGTTCTAGTATAACTTTTATAAACCCCTTACACTTCAAAGAATTTCACATCAAATATTAAATGATTAACATAAACAATGAAATATATTATTTTTGTTGATTTTTTGTTAGAACCATTATTTAAGTTCTTAAACCTTATTTAAATAAGAGCTGCATAAAAACATATGCTTTATTTTCTCACAAACAAAAGAAAGATTATCACAAAAAATGCGAAAGTTTTTTTAAAACAATTTAAGCTAACTACACTATGTTCAAAATATATGTCATAAATAAAACATATTTGTCATACTTAAATTCGTATGGGACGAATTAAAACTGAATTGAATTTTTTTTTTCTAATTGAAATAGCAAAAACTTAACAGATTATTTGAAATTTCGTAAGCATATTGAATCTAAAGCATAGTAAATTGTTTTTCCCGTGAGAAAATTTCAATCAAACTTTAATGGAATCTAATCCCAATTTTAATTGTAAAAATGAATAATTTTTTTTATATTATAAGAAAGACACAATCACAATAAACCCAAAATGCCACTTTTTCACCAGAAAAATAATAGTATAACAATTTTTTTTCACGTGAAAACTAAACAACTTATTGTGCTTAATATAAAAATCAAAAGCACCCACCGACACGTATATACATATTTATAAAGTTAAAATAGTAATGACTTTATAATAAAAACGGAAGTAACATTATTTTATAAGGTTCATAATTTACTAAAAACAAAGAAAAAAAAATGATACTCACAAGAAGAAGTACATACAGAGAAATAACCTGTCAGTTTTCAACTAAAATTCTGACACAACTGCTAAAAGTGGTTGATGACAACTGAATACTGGGTGTAACAATAAAATGCAGTTAATTTTAGTAACAACAAAAAAAAATGTTCTCTACTGTTTCTAATATAAATAGTATAAAAAACTTTAAAGTGAAATTATGGAGCTGAAAAAAATCAATTTAAAATCGCATAAGTATCACGAATAATACTTTATGAGGTCTTAGACCTATATTTCGACATGTTACAAATGGAACGTACCCTCATCATATACGGTGGAGGGTATAAAAACCCATAATATATGTATAGAAATCAGGGACCCGAAGTAACTGTTATTTTTTAAATATGCAATAGGTTGTGGAAAAAATAGCTGAAAAAAATTGGTCCTGTAATAATAATTATAAATTACCCAGAAAATTGTAGCCCTGCCATAAACAATATAAAAGATTATTATTTTTTTGGTCTTTGATAACATAACCATTATGAAAAACTATTTTTTTTTTTTTTGGTCTTTGATAACCATTATGAAAGACTATTATTTTTTTTTTTTTTTTTTTTGGTTTTTGATAACCATTATGAAAGATTTTTATTTTTATTGGTCTTCTATAACCATTATAAAAGATTTTTATTTTATCTGTCTTTTATAAACACGCTTCACTTCGTTACTTATAATGAAAATTTCTTTGAATACAGGAAGACCGAAAAAAGAAAAATCTTTCATAATAGTTACAGAAGACCACAAAAACTTAAAATCTTTTATAATGGTTATAGAAAACCAAAAAAAAATTAAAGTCTTTTTGTAATGGTTACGAAAGACCAAAAAAAAAAATTTAATTCTTTTGCAATGGTTATGGAAGCCCAAAAAAAAAAAACAAAAACAAACTATAATGGTTATCAAACACCAAAAAAATATTGGTTCTTTGTTGTAACTATTATTCAAAAAGCAGATCTTAAAAATTCGTGATAAATTATTATTTCAGGATTTTTTCAAATATTGGTTATAACAGTTATGTCCCTGATAGAAATCACATATAATTTTGGAATAACTGACAAACACCAAAATAAAAATTTTATTTCGTCTGGCACTTTATTTTTCTGTGTGTAGGGAAGAAATATTAAGTATAAAAGATAACATATAAAAGATAGTAAAAACGAAAGACAATGCAGATAGCAAATTGGCACATCCTTTTGTTTTCAACAATCTACAGACAAAGTTTCATCATTTATTCATAATTATTTTTTCGTATTTTATGTTAGTACACGTAATAAAGTTATTTTTGACTGTGATGAAACAAAAAGAAAATGGCAAAAAAATTAGGGTAAACTACCTTCATTACTTGCAGTAAATTTAAGACCAGCTAATGTCCTTTTTTCGTTCTTTTATTTATTCCTTTTTTTGCTTCCTTCTTTTCACAAAAACCACTTTTAAGACCTATAATCAGCTCTAAAGCACGATTATCCTCTTTACTTTATTTTAACTTAGTTAAATACTAAAGCTATTTGAAGTATTTTTAACAAAATGAGAAAAAGTGAAACAACTTTTTAAAGGATTAACTAAAATAAATAAAGAAAATTTCTTAAATTTTAGCAAATATTTTTATAATATTTGTTTAGTTAATTTCTCTGTAGTGAAACATTTTTATTATATTTGTTAATGATTAACTTGTAAAATAATTAGCTAAACTAAGTAAATGACAAACTTAATTTCAAAAGAAATGTAAAAAAATAAAGGTTTGTAAAGGGCGTCCCAATAATGCTCCAAAAGAGTCAACTGTAAAGAGATTAATGGATAAATTTGCCGAAACTGGGTCTGTTAGTGATGTAAAGACAACAACGCACCATCGACCAGGTCGATCGACCGAAAATGTCGCAGCTGTACGTGATGATGTCGCTCAAATCCCATTCACCTCAATTCGACACCGAGCTCAGCAAATTGGTGTCTCCAAATCCACTTTGCAGCGAATTTTGACGAAAGATTTGCATCTTCATGCATACAAAGTTCAATTGACTCAGGAACTGAAGCCAGCTGACCATGGACAGCGAAGGGAGTTCGTTAATTGGGTATTGGAGAGACAACATGAAAATGCTGATTTTGCCGATAAAATCATCTTCAGTGACGAGGCCCATTTTCATCTTAATGGCTTCGTCAATAGGCAGAATTGTCGCATTTGGGGTGAGGAAAATCCTCGAGTGATTCACGGGAAGCAAATGCATCCTCAACGTGTCACTGTGTGGTGTGGTTTTTGGGCTGGAGGAATCATTGGACCTTTTTTTTATGAAAATGAGGCAGGTCAAGCGCAAACAGTCAATGGTGTTCGGTATCGTGAAATGATAACCAGTTTTTTCTTGCCTAGAATTGAAGAAATGAATGTGGAGGGCATGTGGTTCCAACAAGACGGCGCCACATGTCATACAGCCAGAGAAACAATTCAATTGCTGCATCAGTCATTTCCCGGTCGTGTTATTTCGCGTTTTGGAGATCAGAATTGGCCGCCTAGATCGTGCGATTTAACACCATTAGATTTTTTTCTTTGGGGTTTTTTGAAGTCGATGGTTTACGCGAATAAGCCGACGACGACTCAAGCCTTAAGAGTAAATTGGACGCTGCATTAATGAAATACCGCAGCATTCATGCAAAACGGTCATTGAAAATTTCATTAAAAGATCGCGTGCATGCCAGCAAAGCCGCGGCGGCCATCTGCAGGATATATTGTTCCATACATAACCTCATTCTGTCTACTTTACGATATAATAAAGTTTCACGATTTTTTTTTTAAATATCTGTGTTTTATTTAAAATTTAAAAATTGCGTTCTTCTTGGGACACCCTTTATAATGAAAAACCTCCATCGCATATGCAGAATAACTATCTGCTCTTGCAAATTAAAACAAAATTTTTCATCAACAGTTTTTGGTCAACGCAGAAAAAAAATATGGTTGAAATTTGATCACACATACTTTCTTACTGCTAAAGTTGGTTGTTGCAATCATATTATTATTCTATAAATCATAAGCAAATTATAATTATTTTATTGTTAAAATCTTTTTTTTTTTTTCATTTATCATATTATTCTTTCTTCTATACTCATATATTATCTGGATAATAATCTGGATTTTCCTCCTTTATAAATACATATAATTATCTTGAGAGACATCAATTTAATAATAATTAAAATCTTTTTTATATTTCTAGCAATCATTAGTGTAGTTTCGCCAACAGCTATAAGATGATTAGTACATTTTGGTATAAGCGTCATCATTCATTTAGAGCCATTCTTGATTTTGGGATGTTGTGAGAAGCAGTCAAATAAAATAATATTAAAGAAGAAGAGACATAAGAAATAAAAAAAACCAAGTACTGGTATTAATTTTAATAGTGGCATTGTTTGTAAAAGAAGGAATCTGTTTTACCTAAAATTGTCAATCAACCTCAAAAAAAAATATTCTTTCTTTTAAAATTGATTTATTTTTTAATTTTTTGTACTCATGTCAATAATCAGGAGAGTGAAAGATTTTAAATTTGTGCGAAAGCAAAATTAAAAAAAAAAAAAAATTAACTGCCATATGCATAGACATTTTGTTGTTTTTTACAACACACTAATAAATCAAATTAACATGTAAAACAACAACAAATTTTCCTTATAAGACTGTTATAAGGATTCACTAAATGTCTATGCATATGGCTGTAAAAGTTTTGTAGTGTTTTTAATGATATTAATATTATCCTAAATAATCATCAAATTTTCTACATAACCATTAAATGATCATTGGAAAAATATTGTAATAATTGACATAATACTAAAATCATTAGTCACATATGATTATTTTAAATCGTATTCTTAACAATATTTTTATAAGTGCTGCTAACACATGTTTTCATAATTTTTATTTTAATTATAAGTATTTATTATACAACAATAAATTTAATGATGAGTTTATTTAAATGTATAAATTTGTCATAGAAGAAATATATGTACTATTATTTTGAATAAAAATCACCGTGCTTAGCTTTTTAATACAGGTTCAACAGAATACTGGGAGAATAATATATGTAGGTATCAGTATAATTTGTAGGACAATAATATGATAATAATGGAATAATTTTGGAACTAAAATGTAAAAATTTAGAGATCATATTATGTTTCAAAAAAGAAAAGAGTATAGTTTTTACAACTACATATTTAAAAATATGATTACCGCAATCATAAACCCAAAAATATATGATGCTGTCCAAATATAGTGATCTCAATAATATTTTTTCTTTGCATTTATATCTAGAAATCATAAAGAATAGAAATTAAAATTGAGCTCAGGAATGAAAGAAACAAATCTTTGAAATAGGTTCCTTCTCCTGCGTACACATACCCTAAGGCAGGATTTCTTATCATAGAGGCGACGGCCTAACCAAATCAATTTAGCTAGTAAACTATATGCAAGTCTTCCGACGTGTATGGAATAATGCACTGATAAGGTTCTGTGTGGAATCTTCGTTCAAAACGTAGTAAATATGTTATGGTGGTTCAAAAGGGAAAAATCTCCCGGCTCATGGTCTGTCAAAACTGCTTAGAATAGAAACTTGATATTAAAAATATCCATTACCTGGAGTATGGGTTGGTTAATCACTGATATGAACCTTTTGGAATTTTGCCAATAACATTATGAAAAATGGGGGTTCAAAAAAAGAAAGGCCCCCCCTTAACGGCCTTCCCAAACCCTATTGGCTAGAAACCAGAATATTAAAGTATGTGTTCATATGGGTATGGTATATGTTTACCATATCTTAGGGGGTTCAAGATGGAAAAATGCGCCGCTAAACGGCTTGCCCAAATCTATTTGGCTAGAAAGCTAAAATTTAAAACTCCAAAAAGTACATTCTCAGTACTTTACCAGGAATCTGGTAAAATAGATTTGGCTATAAACCTGCAAGATTTTTGTAAATTTTAGAGAAATATTGCTTATCAGTGAAATAGCCCATACTGCCGGGAAAACAGATTTCAAATTTAAGATTTCTAACAGAAGGGGTTTGGCCAGGACAGACTGTCCTCTGTTATTTCTCGTTAAAATTTTTACACTCCTCTTGTACCGGAATAGTAGCCAACAAATTTTAAAAGTCTAGGTCCAGCGGTTTGAGATGAATTGTTAAGAACTCCCCCTCCCCTTTTTAGAAATTTTTATTGGAAATTCTACATCTATTCAGTGACTTAGCCTATAATCAAAGAAAATTTCCAGGACGTTAAAAAGAAGACTTTTTCGTGTATGTCCCTCTAGCCAAAAATTTCTTAAAATCCTATCTGAAAATTTTCAAGTTCGTAGCCCAACCGTTAGAAGTAAAAATTTCGCATTTCCGATAGGGACAAAAACGGGAAAAAGTCCCCGTTAGTGTCCTTTTTGAAAAAACTTTCGCTAGAAATCTAAAACTTAAAATGTGTCTTCCTTATGGGGGGCTTATTCACTGAAGATATAATTTTTGGAATTAACAATTAAAGTGTGGGAAAAAATAGCTTAAAACGGCGAAGAGTTATCTTTAATGACCTGAGGGTCAATTCTCGTTCTGTGAAACGGTGAAATGAAAAGTTTTTTTTCACGTTTTCATAGTACTTTTGATTCGTGTTCTGTGAAAAAATGTAAAGAAATATCAAAACGTTTTCATATGAAAAAAAAGTGGAACGAAACAAGATTTTTTCACGATTGCACAGCACTGGCGATTCTTGTTTTGTGTAACAGTGCAAACAATTGTCAAAATATTTTCATATGAAAAAATTGTTTACACAGACTATTTATAAGTGAAATAAACATGGAGAAGATTGTAAGAGGAAAGCGTGCCAGCGAAAGCCAAAAGGAGTATTTAATTAATTATTAAGAAAAGCATGTGGACATTGCAAACGATAAGTAAGTAGCTTAATAACCATAATCACACCTTTATTAATCCCATATTTACAGATTTGTAACTGCAGATGGTGCCAAATTTAGAGACGAAAAGTGTAACGAATTAGCGGCGAGCCTTAACAGTTTTAGTGGGACCCAAAAGAACAGTGAAAAATGCCAAAAGTATGGCATATTTATTTATAGTTTATTTATATTCTTTATGAATTTTTTTTTCTTTAAGTAATATTAGACTTCATACGCGCACCAAATATAGTTCACTTAAAGTAAGTCGATATAAATCCATGAAGTGCTTGTCGTTTGTCATCTCGAATGGATTGTGGTCAGCACGAAGTATGCGTCTCACCACTCTCAAAAAATTCCTATAAATTATTAAATTATTTACTGCAATGAAATGCTTGTAACATCATTGTCTCACCTTTGTTCATCTGGGATTCTTTGAGTAATATCCAATAATACAATTAATCCAGATATTTTTATATAATTATTTAAAATAAATTTTACGAACTTAATTCACTTTCGTTTACGTTTTTCTCTGTTTTGACATTTGCTTTAAATTTTGGATAACACAGTTACACAATTTTCATGGGTACAGTGCGAATGAAACATTTTTTTCATAATACATACGAGAATCGCAATTTATGTATTTGTGAAAAGTTCGAGTGAAAAGTGCTTATGAAAACGAAAATGAAAAGTTTTTTTCACTTCACATTATCACAGAACGAGAATTGACCCTCTGGATAATCCCTCTAAGCTAAAAAAATTAAAACATCCACTAAAAAATGGTTAAACAAATTTATATAAAAGAGGAAAATCACCAGAAAAATGTATTACATTTACTTTTTAATATTATTGCGATATTGTATAGGTATATTACCGGTAAGGAATTATTGGGCTTTCAAGCTAGTTAATAAAAAAAAGGTAAACTTAAATTGCTGCAGCAAATTGCAAATAACTATTGATTATTTAAAATATCAAATACAAATAAAAAATAATTCTAAAATAAACATTTAAGGGGTCAGCCAAATTTGGAGCCTTCAAAAAATCGATTCCTTTTCACAAGTCGAATTCTATATACTTTTCTAGAAAAATATCATACTAAAACTTTAAAATGAAACTAACGAGTAGCTTTAAAATTATAGCGCTTTGAATTCATATTTTGATATTAATCTTTTGAAAAATAAACTAAAAAGTATTTTATTTTCCATAAAATTCTCTTCTAGATGAACTTAAGAAAATCTTTAAAACATTTTATTTTAATATGTATATTAATTATTTATAAAAAATTATGTTTTTCATCAAGTTTTGAATTTTTTTTTAAAAATATAAAAAAAGACTAATAGATATTTTTTGTCCATCTAGAAGAGAATTTTATGGAAAATAAAATTTTTTGTATACTTTTTAGTTTGAAGAAGATAAACTTTTTACAAAAAAAAAAAGGATTGAGAAAAATTCAATTGAAATTTAAATAACACATAAAATGATTTATTTTTTAATTCAAATTTACCATCATTTTAAAACTACTTAGAATTTAATTAGAAATTTCATCCTGATATTAAAAAAAAAACTATTATCGCGAAGAAAAAAAAAATCGATTTCTTGAAGACTCTAAATCAGGTTTGCCCCTTAAGCTAAAACAATAGATGTTCCCTAAAACAATAGATACCATTTGTAAGATTTTCATTATTTCCTTCAAAGAAGCAGAAGAATAACAAAATCATATTAAGTGGAAAATAATGGTATGAAAAGAGCAAAGAAAACAAACAAATAAACAAATTTAGTAAAGGTATTAAAATTTCAAAACATTGCTGCTAAAAAAAATTGAAATTGACATTTGAAATCCTTTGCAAAACTTAGTTCCATTTTTATTCAAGCAAGGAAAACAATAAAGTTTAATATAAAAACGAATTTAATTAAAAGTAAGGTATAGGGAAACTTATAATACCCTACGATACATAGACAGTGTAAATGAAAATTTTAAAATCTATAAATTTATAATAATAAAAAAACTGTTTAGCGACTGACATGAATGGTATTCCAAGCTTAACACTCGGTTAATGATGAAAATTGGGTTTGATGGAGAAAATATCTAAGATTGACATATCTCGGATTTTGGGCTACCTCGAGAATTAAAGTGGTCAAGTTGGGCCAATTTTTCGATTATTGGTTTTTTATAGTGTTTTATTAGAGGAAACCATATGCAAATGTGATATCGTTGGAAAGGGATTTTAAGACTATTCCCCCTGATACCTTTGCTTTTGATACCTTTTTCCTTTTGTTAATTGTAGTTGTAAATATATATATAAAGCATAAAATATATAAAATATTTATATATTTTATTTCTTACATAAGCCGACATACTTTTTTTTTACACACATTACTTTAGGTACTTTTTGAAACAACTTGGCATATTGAAATTATGAAAAATTGTGTAAAAATAGACAGATTTTTTAAAAGGCCTCAAAAATTGGGAAAGGCATATAAAAAAAAATTTCTTTAAAAAAAAATCTCACGGAATCGATGAGTGGTATAAAATGGGTTAAATTATCATTTTAGATTTTGTTTTCGCATTTCGCAAATATGGAAGTGTAGAAAGTGTGCACTCCCTCTAGCGCTGATCCTTACAATTTTTTCCATTTAATAAAAAAATTAGTATTTACTATTCGTTAGTATTATTAAAAAATTATTATAAAATTAAAAATATATAATTAAAACAGATATATCAAATAATATACAAAATTTACATACAAAAACATAGGGCACGATGTAATTTATAATCTAATATAATAAACAACACTCAAATATATTGTGGAAGAAAAAAAAATATTAGTATGCCAGATTTCCAATTCGTTCCCAGAAATGGAAAAATTAACATTTGAAATGGCAACCCTGTCAATTTGTGCTACGAAAATCGAAGATGGTTGCCAATGGGTATTTCTATAAATAGATGGAAAAAGCTCATTTGTACGGGTAATCATTCACTAAATGAAAAATGTAATTTCACATAGTCATTTTCCTTAGAGAGTGTGATTAAAATGCCTGTTCAAAACCATGAGTTATTTGTGTTGGGTGGTTCAGAAGGAGGCTGAAAATTACCTGGTCGCTCGGGTCGAAAGTGTGCACTCCCTCTAGCGCTGATCCTTACAATTTTTTTTCCATTTAATAAAAAAATTAGTGATATTGAGCCTGATAAAATTAAAATTATGTAGAACATATTTTAATTTAAAAGAAAACAATCTTAGTTTAATTTCAAATCTTTCTATTTAATATAATGTTGTTTCTGCTTGATTTTAATATTTTCTGTGTAGTAAAAAAGCCGATCTTGCACAAAGCAAAATCAGGTGCCAGTTGAATTTAAAAATATATTTTAGTTGCGACAACCAATAAATTCGTTTAGCACACAACCACATTTAAATGTGATTGCTGAATATTTTAAGTGTTCCAACCAAAATTCAGAATTTTTCTATGTGTGCAGATTTGCTAATCTTTTCTTTAATCAAAATTTCAATAAAATCCTTGTGAAAAGGTTTTGAAGGGATCCCCTTAAAGAGTACAAATACTATAGTACGTATTATAGGGTATTTAAATGAAATTCATGATAATATTTATTCTATTCTACTCTCTTGTGCAAATTCAATAACACAGCAGCAGTGTCAGTAAAGCCAACTAAGTATTACAGTTTCAATTGCTTAGAAGAGAAAAAAAACACATGGAAGAATACACTCGCACATACAAAAATATATATATATATATTCAGTCAGCATTCATGGTTTCTGCAGCTAAGGGATTTTGATAAAAATTTCTTGGAAACAGTTGTAATATAGAGTAGAAAGAAAATTTCCTTGATAAATTTAAAACATATTCACCCCCATTTGTTCCTTTTCACGCTTCCTTCAAACCCCTATAATTGAAAAAGAAAAATAACAGAAGCTAAAAAAAAGTAGGTAGTCAACCAGCCAAGATTTCTCAATTCACAAACAATAAAAATCAAAGTCAACAACCAATTTTCTCTTTTTCTTACTATTACTTTAATATTCGTATAAGAAAACAAACGATGATTATAAAAAAAAAAAACTTAGTTTACTTTAACCTCTCATAGAATGTGTCTTTTTCGTATCAATAAAACTGATGAAAAAAAAAGATGTTGCCAATTATTGATACTCGGGTGTGAAATGGGACAATAGAATTCGTTCCCCTATTAATGATTTGGTTGCAGTCATCAAATTTGTTGGCTTTAGCTGTCCAAGTTGTTTAAACTTAACTGAATTTTTATTGTCACAGACAAATTAGCACTGTCTGAAATATTTTTTTTGCAACCAAAAATATATTCTCGTAAAAAAAAACTTTTATAATTTATTTCCAAAAAAAATTTAATAAATAGTGTCAAAAGTCAAAATTTTAATATTTTCTTCCGACCTTGTTATTTTAGTAGAAGAGAATCTTCGTGTTTAAAGAAATAAATTTGAATAAGTAGATGACGAGAAGTTAAAACAGTTATAATCGAGCTTTTATTATAAAAATCACAAGCCTCAAGGATTTTTTACCCTCCAGTTACTCAACGAGGACAATTGATGGTTTGTTATTTTTAAATTGGTGCCCAGGACCAGGCTGTTGTGTAATTCGATTCGAATATTAAAAACTTTTGAAAAAAATTTCCGTGTCGAAAGTAGCATAACATTTTTACGCTATTAAAATAAGGTAGAGCTCAACATGTTGAGTAGCAAACAAGTAACAGTTGAGTATCTAGTAAAAGCGCCCACGCACAAAGAAAAAAACAAGGTTGGGAAAATCATATATTTTTGGGATAATGATTGTGCCTGCCATAGTCGTACTATAGTTATCATATTATGATGATAAAATAATCATAATTTTACCATAATATAATTCCTACAGTTATATTATGATTCAAATCTATGAAAAAGTTCTTTAAATCTAGGAAAATTTTTTTTAAGAAATGTTTTTCCTAAAGAGAAAATTTGATATTAAGGTTTTTTAAAAAAAAACTTCTTGGATTTTATGAACTTTTTTTAAAGAAAAATACTTAAAAAAAACTTTTAAATTCTAAGGACTTTTTAAAGAAAAATACTTAAAAAAAACTTTTAAATTCTAAGGACTTTTTAAAGAAAAATACTTAAAAAAAAACTTTTAAATTCTAAGGACTTTTTTACTAGAAAAACATAGATCCTTAAAAAATTAAATATTTTTAATATTGCTAAAAAAAAGTAGTAGCTCTGGATCCAAACCAAATTTGAGTATTAAAACTTTAATTTTTTAAAGTAATTTAAAGCTTTGTACAAGCAAATTTACATTTCTTTAATTTTGGACTTGTCCACATACAAACAAATCTAGACAAAAAGTTGAACATGAATTTTCTCTTCTCGTTCACTTATTGAAAGTTCAGCGAAATCGGTGTTTAAGGCCGGGAATATCTTCTTTGTTAGACAACAATTTTTTTTCATTAGGCATTTTTCTTCTTACGGGTTTATAAAAAACCAAATAAATAAATATTTTTTCGCAATATTTAGTAATTGTATCATACAATCGTTTCATAGAAAGATAAGTTAGTATTTCTAACATTAAAACGTGTTGCAAGTATTTGTGGCATGATAGGAAACAGTGGGAATTGATAGGAATGCAATAAGTTTTGATGTTATTCCCTGTGACCTATTGACGGATTTTTTATTTTTTGTTGCTGATTTTTTTTTTCTAACTTTACAAACAACTAGCATATGCTTTAGTTTTTATACCCTACAACACTATGTAAACATGGTGTAATGAGTTTGTGCTGATGTTTGCAACAACAACAAAATATTGGACTTAGATTCTATTGATCGACTCAGAATCGTCAGCAGTCTCTTTCCATGTACTGTATTTTTATTCGCACGCTACATTCCTTAAATATTAAGATAATTTGATGAAATTTTAAATCTTGACTCATAACGGCCTATAGACGAAATCTGTAATTTTGATCAAAATCGATCCATAGTGCTTATATAAAAAAAAATTGTTTCTTATGTTAAAGTTATTTTAAATAAGGAAATTTGGTACATTGACTTGTACACGCAGAGAAAAAACATGGTTGCAATATGATCACTGCTAATATATTGTGCTTGCTGCAATCAGGTATGGTTGTCACAACCATGTTATTGGTTTTCTAATCATCAACATGGTCGCTACCATCATTGTTATAGTAAATATTTTACTATTTTATGATTGACACATTCTATTTCATAACATGATTGGCTGTAACCATAATGTGGTAACAAAAACTCTGACTATGACAAAAATATGATAATTATGCAACGATAAAATGCTGGCAACAATCAATAAATAATTATACATCAAATATAATGTGACTGACATTTACAGTCATAATATTGTCTTGTTTTCATAAAACCCAAAATTTTATCAGTTAAGTCAGTTAGTTTATGTCTTAAATAATAATCATATATTGTTTAATGCTGGGATTTTATATTAATTATAAATTTATTAATTATTAATATGCCGTAATATGATATTGTATATTAATAATCATAATATAATTAGAAGGATCATATATATAGTATTGTAGGGATCATATAATGATAATAAAGGACCATAATATGATAACATTTTGAGCATACTATGATTACATGCGATCATATTATAATAAATTCAAGATCATAATATGTCTATTTAGAATCATAATATGGTAACTTTTGAATCATAATATAACTGTAGGGATCATATTATAGTAACCATATTATGGTACGACTATGGTTGTCACAAGCATAAACCCTAAAATATATGATGCTCTTCGAATATGATTGTCCCAACCATGTTTTTTCTCTGCGTGTAAGGACCCAAAGTTAGAGTTGGTACATATACAAGTGTCACCTTAAATGGGTTTCTCATAATTTGACCACACATTAGGAAAAACAAAATATCTGACATTTTTGATGGTGTTCCCATTTATAAACTTTTTAAAAATTAAAGTATATTTTTGCGTATTTAGCTTCACACCAAATATAATTCATGCTTAAAAATACAAAAAAATTTTAAAATAGCAAAAACTTTCGTAAAATAAACAAAATTGACACAAGTTAATTTTAACCCCTTAAAATTACGGACTCCAAACACTAATTAACCCTCAACCAGACTTGTATAGGGTATTCTAAAGTTGGAATGTCTGACTATAGATTGTTTTGTATTGTTTAGCTATTTGTCAATCTAGTTTGGCTTTAGGGCACATCCTTTACTCCAACCATGGAATGATTGTATTTTTGTTACTTTTAACACGTTTTATTTTTTGTTTTTCAATTCTTTGCCAATTTATATTGTTTTGGCCTCGATTACATACATAGTTTGGCATCAATATCGATGTTGTATTTTCAATTGAAAATGATTTTGTTGTATATCCATCAAAAAGAGAACATAGTATTTTACATGACAACGTTGCGAATGCTTTTAGTGACACAAAAGTTAATAGAGTTTTTAAAATTTAAAATGTTTGTTACAACAACTTTATATAAAAATATATTCAACTGAGTTGTTGGCACTTATAATAATCCAAAACTATTAGAATAAAAATAAATTTTACTAAAATATACAATTCATAATAATCCAAAACTATCAAAATAAAAAAAAAAACTTTCCTAAAATATACTATTTTTCGTTTATTTTACGAAAGATTTTTTGTTAATATAACATTTTTTTTTCGTATTGTTAATAATGCATTATATAAAATACGAAATTAATGTTAAAACAACAAAATCATTCATAAATTAAACAAATTTTCTAGTAAGGTTTGAGGTTAAGAAGAAGATTTTTGTTTATTTTACGAAAGTTTTTGCTATTTTAAAATTTTTTTGTATTTTTAATCATGAATTATATTTAGTGTGAAGCTAAATACGCAAAAATATACTTTAATTTTTAAAAAGTTTATTTTACATCATTATGTCAAGTAATAAAAATTTGCTCAAATGAGTAGTGTCAATTTATGGCCATCGATTAAAAAATTTGTCTATCTACAGAAAACTTCCATATAGAGACGCAAAATGTATGAAAACCAAACAATAAATAAATATGTTCTTAAATTTTTGTTATTTAACAATATTTGGCGCCCCGGCGGGGACATTTAGTTCTTTAAAAGATAAATCTTTTCCTATCGACCTAAACAAATATGCATTTATTTACTGTTTTTATTGGGGAATTACTAAAACTGTATAACATAGAAATTTAATGTCAGCAAATGGCGCCCAGTATGCCAAAGATTTTAAGCTTGATCAATTATCAACCTTAATTAATTAAAATTTTAAATCGCATTGACTACAATTTTATTTATTACTCATTTTGTTGCCAAATTATTTAATGTATAGCTCATTAGCTTATGTAAATATTGACTAAAAGACTACTAATAAATTACTGTATTTATTTTTTTTTTTCTTTCAGAAAACTCTTACATCACTCACAGTTTTTACATTAACTTTAGTTTTTAATTTACCAAAGCCAAATTAAACAAACAAACAAACAGTAAAACTGAAAAAGAAACATGAAACAAAACTTAACTTTAATTATCCTTTTCAAGTAAATTGTTGAAAAATTAAAATAGAATTTTCTCACACATACATACAAACACAGAGGTGCTTAAAAACTGCGGAAAAGGAAAAAACAAAATTGAAGAAAAAAAGTAGCAACAGAAAAAATAAAACGGCGAAAATATACAGGTAATACGGAAATATATTATTGAAACCCGCACAAAAACTAAAACGTTGCAGAAAAAAGTTTTTTTTTTTTTTTCATTTTATAAAATAAATGTGAAAATTTATCTTACTTTTGCTACTCTCTACAACGATAATGAGTTTTTAAAAAAGTACCGGGGTAAAAAGCGTGAATTTGAAAACAGCAAAAAATTGTAAATTATTTAGAAGAAACAAAAAAAAAAAACGAAGGTTCTTTTCTATCTTTCATCTTAGTCGTATTTAATTAAGAAAAATTCCAGTTAATGTAAAGAAATGCTTGAATATATTGTAAGTACTTTCTAGTTTAACTCGCATGAAGTTATCTTCTTAATTTGTATAAAAGTATTGTAACTTATTTTGTATTATATAAATTAAAGAATATTTAAGTTTAAGGATTATTTAGGTTGACATGCTTCAGATTTTCTTATTTTTTTCTTTTTTTAAGGTCCAGTTAACAACACCCAGACACTATGGGAAGAAAAAGATAAAACTTTTATTGATCGACTATATTTAAAAAGCTAAAACAATAAATTTAGAATATTATTGTAACCTTTTGGATCAATTGAATGTAAAAATTTGAGAAAAACGACCTGGTTTACAACACAATAAAATATTTTTTCATCAAGACAACGCACCAGCACCCAAGAGCAAAAAAATCCAGGAATTAAAGTACAAATTACTTAACCGCCCTTCACCTTATTTTCGTGATTTAGCTCCCTGTGACTTCCACTTGTTTCCAAATCTAAAAAAATTCCTTGCTCCTTGAATGAAGGTGCAATTGCAGACGTAAACGATTATAGCTTTAGAAGAATTATTTTAATTAAGGAATAGAATTGCTACGGTAGTTGGCTACCACAGCCACTTCAATACCGATATGAAAATTTTAAAATTGCGATTCCATTAAAGGCATTTGTCTTTTTGTATATTCGGGTTTAATGCGTTATTTTACCGGCTTGATTTTGAAATATCTTAAACAACCTTTAAAATAACGCTAAACTACCGAAAAACCGATTTATAGCGGTATTTTGTAGATATAACCCAGTGTAACAGGTAATAATATGAAATAAACCCCGTGATATTAGAAGACACATGTCACTATTGGAATCCTAGTTTTAAAATTTTCGTATCGGTACTGATCAGAGCGTGGAAGACAACTACCGTTATAATGAAAAGGTAGTGCTTACCAACCTTGAAATAAACATAATTTAAAAAATCTTTTTTTCTTTTTTTTCATTGTTAGGATCGGAACATTTCAAACAGCCTTTTTTAAAAAAATTTCAGGTTTCTAGCCAGAGTGGTTTGAACAGGCCTGAAATTCCTGGCGAAAATTATAAAAAGTCCAATATTAGTGAATTAGTACATAATCCATGCAACACATATTTTAAATTTCAAATTTTATAGCCGATTGAGGTTTGGACCTGACGTTAAGGGGGAGCCTTTTTTTGCCCCTCCCAGTAAAAATTGCCAAAAAATCCCGTCTTAATGGATGTCTAGGCTAAAGGAGGAATATACATGCTTAGTAAGAAGTTCATAGCTCTTGCGGTTTGTGCTGGGTGATTTATTTTCATTTTGAGACCCGATTTTTGCAATTGTCGAAAATTTCAAAAAGTTATATTTCAGTACATGAGCCCATATATCAGGACAAACAAATTTTAACTTTTAGGTTTCTAGCAAAACCAGTTTGGTCAGGCCATTAAGGCTGGTAATTTTGGAAAAATTCCACAGCTTTATGCTGCGATGAAATTGTACTTAAATGCATAAATTTGTAAGTAAAATTTAGAGCTATCTTCACATTTGCATTCATTGCTAATTTTTAATACCAAACTGCTCGGGAAGATAATAAAAAATCTGAGTAAAAATGAGAAACTTGTGACAGACGGACATGGCTAGATCGGCCTAGAATTACACGATTCATACTAAATATCTGTAGATGTTATATAAAATTTCAATTAATTTCTTCCCATAGTGCTCATACATAAGTTATTTTACAAGTATATTCAAATCTTAACTGAAAAGGATAAAAAAGAAGAAAAAAACCCCATTGCGTGTTGAATAATCCTGTCATTGGGTTCATTAAGATAATTGCTGTCTTTTACTAAAGGAATAAATAAAAGTTAACAAACACTTTCCTTTCCTTTCATTATTCTTCCTCTTGTTTTGACTCATTTCTCATTTAAGATAAAAATGTTTAAAGGTGAATAAAAAAACTTTTGCAGAATACCAGAAGGAGTTTACAGTATTTTTGAAAAAGGTCAGATTTGTAAAAAAAAATTATTCAAAATAATTAAAAACAATTGACAATATTTTATAAAACTTAAATGAAAAATAATAAATAGAAAAAGCTAAGGTAAAATGTAATATGCAATAAAAATCTAATAAAATTTTATATTGAAAAAAATAAATTGAAACTGAAATTAATTTTTGGTAAAAAAGAAAAATATACAAACATTTAGTAGTATAATATTTATCCTGCAACGCCTATTTATACATCCAAGATATGTATAACCAGAGATGGAGCTTATGATTTAAATCATCCATGTCATAGCTTAAAGACAGAAATGTCATAACACTTAAAATTTGGATTGAGAGAGGGTTTAAGTGGAGCTCTTCCCTAATTGTAATAACATCGACCGTTCGAGACATGTCACTAAACCGTTACTTTTAGGTGAGTTTGGTGACATGTCCTAGACTAATTCTGTGACATATACATATTCTAGTCCCCGAACTGTGAGTGTAAGGAATATTCAGTAAGTGAATTTTTACAAATTTCGGCTGACATAGTATGGGGCACAAAAGAAATTTTACTTCAATCGTCAAAAAAATCGAAAAAATTTGAAGACAAATAAATTTTTTACAAATTTTCGGAAGACTAAAAAACACAATTTCACAAAATTTGAGATTTTAAAATTGAAGAAGCTTAGAAAAATAAATTTCAATAGGTCAGTTCTGTATTGTCATAAGTGTTAAGTTTTTCCATCCTTTGACAACACCGTGAAAAAGTGTGAGAAACCCTTCTCCCCCCCTCCGTTATTATAATATTTACCCATACAAATTTCTTTCTGTTTTATGTTAAGCACAAAATAATTGCAATACACACGAAATATGAAGAGATACAATGAATTCTGCTAATACAGAACAGAAACGATCCCAGATAATTTATATATTACAAGGGAGTGTTCGTTTTTACTTTCGCATTTTAATTTGGTTCGCACAAAATTTTTTTTTTTTTTAACTGTAGGTGTCTGCAATTTCTTATGTCCATTACTAGGAGGTTTGACTACATCAGATGTTGAAAAAGATAAATTTTTATTGAATTAATTCGCGAAAAAAAATTATTTTTGTAAATCAGCGAGCTGATTTAATATTTTATAATTTGATTTATTAAATAAGATTTAAAATCATAGCTGATTAAAAAATTTCATTTGAATATTTTTTGATTCATTTAAAACATGTTTCTTTTTTAATTCGCGAAATAAAAAAACATTGATTTAATTTGCGAATAAAAAAATAATAAAAAAAACATTAACATTGACTTGCAAATCTCGTTTAGTTTTCTAGATATTCGCCATTTTGTATAATGATAATTTTTTAATATGACCGGTATCTCGAAAACTAAGCGAGATAGGAAAAAACGGCCAAAAATTTTTGTTTCAATAGTGTGTTAATATACTGCGATAATAAAAATAGGCCAGGTCCAGAAAACATCCCGAGGAGGCTGTTTTATAAAAATTCCTTGAAACCCTTAGGGTTTATAAATAAATTAATCGTCATTAAAAAAAATTATTTTAATTCGTGAATTAAATCATCGAAAATCAAAATATTTTTTTTTTTGATTCGCGAATCAAATAAAAATTGATATGATTCTTTGATTTAAAATTTAATTATTTAAGCTGAATTATTTCGTTTGATTTATAAAAAAAAATTATTTAAATTAACTTGAATCTTCTAATAACATAAAGATTAAATTATGGTAGTAAATAATTTAATCAGAAAAATTACTTCGCGAATTAATTCGTCAAAATTTAAATCAGATTTAAAAATTGATTTAAGGAATTATGTTTTTAAAGATCTGGACTACATAAAGGTGATATCATTAAAGTGATACTTATTTCATAATACAAAGTTTTTGCACAGACTTATTTAAAATTTTTTAAAGTAAATCACACGTCTGGTATTTAAATATGAAATATAGACTTTGCTTTTATAAAACTTCAGATTCACTATTTGTTAAAAATATTTAAAGATCTTGTATTTTTTACGGATTTGAAGTTTATATAAAATAATATTTCAGATGAGTTTTATGTCACGAAATGTTCAAGGGTATTTTAAGAATCTTGATAACTATAATTTTATGTTTTGTAGTTACAGATTTTCTAATATTTATATTTGAATGATTACACTTAAAAAAGTTTGTAAGTTAAAATAACTGAAAATATCATTTAAAAGAAATGATATTTCATTTAAAAACCGGTATACTTAATTTTCATTTAAAATAAATGCCATTTGTTATTTATTTTTAAATGTTGATTAATCAACTGACACATCCGTAAGAAACAAATGATATAATCAGTTAAAATAAATGTCAAAATTTTACCTACCAATCCTTAAAAAATAAATGTTTTTTTCATTTATTTGAAATTATTTCCGTTTTTGTATTTTTTTACTATACTCGTACAATACAAAATGTATGTATGCATATGAAGCTGTAAACACTTTTTGTGTGAATGTATGTATGTGTGTTTATGAAGTTCTTGTAATTTGTATTTAAAAATTTTGTATATATACAACCAATTTAAATAAAAAAACAAATTGAAATTTTTTGAATACTTTTTTTGAAACAGACAGCAAACAAAATTTAAATTTGTAATAACTGTTACGGACACAAATAAACCACAAGTTTCCGTTTTGTGGGTAAATTTTTATTAAATATCAAACAAATGAAAAAAAAAAATGAAACTGAAAAAAATCGGTAAATGATAGTAAATTATTTCGAATAAATGTATAAAAAAGTTAATATAGATATTTCTTTGAAAAATAAATGTATCTTCCTTTATTTTTAAATGGAACGGAAAACTTTTTTATTAAACTACAAACAGTTAACTACATAATATTCTGAGTGTACTAAAAGCGGTTTAACGTGCAAAGCTCTATGGCAAAATTCAAAAGTCAAGTTTTAGTGTACTTAATAAAATTTCATTTATATTCCAATAAAATTGTCTATGTACATATGTGTAGAAAATTGTCACCCTAATATACAAAGTACATATCCCCATATGGTCAGCCATCTTCCCAAGCAGCCATTTTATGATTCCCATTATTTTCACTACATGTTTTTATGCAAAATCGTTTGGAAATATGGTTTAAGGTCGATATAATAATGTTGCTTTTATTGTAACTGCTGCCTTCGTTGCAGCTGCAGTTGCCTTTGCCATTGTCCATGTCATATGTAAATGTCAGCGTTGGTCATTATTTTAATGCCGATTAAAATATGTTGACAATGCTCTTTTTATATTTTATATTACTTTTTGGTTTTTGTTGTTGTTGTTTTTGGGTTTTCCTTCACACATACGAATATACTGTTTTTGTTTCAGATCTGCTTAAAATAATATTTTCACATGAAATGCAAAATGTGATTTTTTTTACAGTAAAGGATTAATATTACATTGTGCAACAAATTTTAGGTCATCGCCGTCAGGCTTAATGGTTTCAACACGAAATGAAAGAAGACTATTACACAAACAAAACCCCCAAATGGTTTTGCAAAGTTTGTTGGGATTTTTATTTTATGTCTGCCTCAAATGACTGTCGGTTTCAACAGTGAATCCCTCCAAAAATAAAGGACACCTTGAAATGGTTCCAAAATAATTATTCATTTTAGTACGTGTACAATTCTATATGGATCGCCGTTAGACGAGACAGATATTTGAAGATGTAATAAAATTAAAGTCAGAACTAAGTTTTCAAAAGCTCATTTGGCTTTGGAATCATTGAAACTCACAATTTCTTGTTAAACTGTGTTATTTGGTGACACCTTTTGTAATTTTAAATTTTTACAGAAAATTTGCAAAATCATATATATTTATGTTTAAAGTCAGAATCTTTGTAAAAAAAAATTCTTGTTTAATAAAATTTAATTTTACTAAGTCTTTAAGTAAATTTTAAACATTTCTTTTATGAGATGCTGGGAGAATTATCTCTATGATATTAAGGAATTTTTGCATAAAATCAATGAAGGTTGCACTGTAAATTTTCATTAAGTGCAAATTTTTATAGTATTTAAAAAAATATATATTGTTATTTATTAAAAGTTTTATAAGTTTTCAAATTTCCAGGCGAAAGAGCAATGGACATTCTTGTAAAAATCCAGTTCTTGAAACGGGGCATAAACTCCACTGTAATGGGCAGATCTGAGGCGATTTGGTAAAATACAGAAACGTGCAAGATATCGAGGATTATATGGAAGATTTACGATCCTAAAGCTTCTTAACCAGAAACGATTGTAGAATTCTGGTGGCGGTACAGAGGGGTCACTGTTGGACTGCGGTTCTTGCCAACAGAGCGGCAAAGCTGGCGAGTGATAATTGAAGGTTTTGTGGGGTACTGGGGAACAGAGAGACGGTGGAGCATATTATGTGGCAAGTTGCTTGGGAGATTATCTATTCCGCCATCTGGAAGAAATCTTTAGAATCGGAATTCTCAGATCCCTGATATTAACTAAAAGAGTGTGGGGCTCCCTGCTTTCCATCACATCTTTTATGCGCGTTATCGTTACTATCTGGTAACGCTAGGGACCAAATTTGTCTATGCGAAGTCTTTGACCAGCCAGTTTAACCTAACCTAACCTACACTTAATGAAGAAATTTGATTGAATTCCTGCTTCATAAATAGTATGAAGCTTGTATTTAATTTTAAAAATTTTTTCGTCAATATTGTGTGTAAGGAAAACTAAATTTAAGGAAAAATTTTTTCATATATGTAGTTAGTAAATTTCATCTGTACTCAATAATAAAAATCATCTGTATGTTAGCATAAAATAGCTTTTTCCGTTGATTTGTGAGTTAAATAGAGATATTTACAATTGGTATTTCGGCACAAAGAATGTTGATGAAAGTCGTAGCTGACCAGCTGCATTACATTCGGCTGGTGTCTAATAACTTTTTCTGTGTATTCTCAAATAAGGAAAAAATTTTTCATTTGAAAAAAAAAAAAACTTTTCCTATGATCTCGAGTCAAACTAAAAAAACATTTTCATACATATAAGTATTAAAAAGATCAACTATAAAATATAAACTTCAATATGAAAAATTTTTTCGTTCAGTAAAATTCCCTCTGTGTACATACTAGCTATGTTAAGTCCAAATTCGATACTTTTTGAACGATTATACTCAAAATCGATTAGTAAAAATTGTCTTTAACCCTCTAATACCATGTGAAATGAAATACATGAAATACATAATCATACATCGGCTTGTAAATACTCATACATGGGCACATATGATCATATACATATGCACATGCATACTTCAATATATGCCAATATATCTTCAGATTCGAAAATTGAAGGTATATGGCCAATATATGATCTTATATGATTTTATATGATCATATAAGCTCTTGTATGATTCATATATGCTCGCATATGGTCATAAACCATCAAAATTTCAGATCCGAAAACTTATAGTGATATATGGGATCATGTTTGGCCATATATTGAACTACGCATGGACATATATTGAACTATGCATGGGCATATATGATCATATTAGGCAATGCATGATTATATACAAGACCATGTATAATCGTGCTTGTTCAATTGGATTTTTTGATTTTCAGCTGAGATGCCAAGTTTTTCAATGAAAATAAAAGGCATGTGGTTGGCTGGAATATTTGTAAACTTAGAATTTGTTCTATCGAAATAAATCAAGTCCTCGCACATTACAGGGTTAATGTGATAATTTTTAGCAAACAATGTGTAGAAAAAAAAAACTTTAAAAACTTATTAAAATGTCACTGCCATCATTGTATTTTATATTACCTTCTCATGTGCATTATTTTTATGTTATAAATTTGTCGTTTTAACAGTTTTTGTATATTAATAATTCGTACGAGTATATACATAAAATTCTATATATAATATGCTACTTTACTAACATGTTGCATTATAAAGCGTAAATAATGTTAACGCATTTCTTAACAATTTTATACCTGTTTCATAAAATATTCTTAGAATAATGAGTAAGAAACTGAACAGAGAAAAAAAAACTTTTTCATTAGATAGTTTTCTATGGATTCATATGTACGGTTTTTAAGGGTGAGCCTTAGTTTAATAAGGAAATTTGTTATTTTTTGCAAAATTACAGCATTAGAGCATTTCAAATGAATTTAAAATCAATACAACTTGAAACTTAGATTATTCATAAGAGTGAGAAAAATCCTAATGAAAATTAATGCTTTCTATTTGAAACTATGAAAACCCCAAATTTTATAAAGGTTTTTGAAATTTAAATTAAATATATATTATCCAGAGCTCCCCGGTAGGCTAGTTGGTAGCGTGCTAGCTTAACAGTGCGGGGGTCGTGGGTTCGATTCCCACCAGAAGGTCTGGTCTGTTTTCGCTACAACGAGCCGATGACCTTTGTTGCAAGTGCTCGGTTAGGGTATTAGGATATAATTTATAATTATATGATTAATATAAATAAATAAAATATATTATCCATTTGAAATGGAGAAAAATCGAAATATAATTATCAAAAATTTAGAAAAAATTCTATAAATATTTAGAGGACTGCCTAGATTAGAGCCTTTCAGATATGGAGACAGTTTTTGCATAAATCGGTAGTATTTTCCAGATCAACAAAACTCTATTTTTCTCTTTCAAAAAAAAAAAAAAGGAAAAAAAAAAAACACTAAACTAAGGTACACTCTAACGTATATTGTACATTTAAAACTTTCATGTAGTTTATTATAGTTTTGTCGCTTGTTGTTGTCTTGTAAAGTATATTTTTAGAAGAAAAGTACAAAAAAAGATGGAATAAATGTAAGAAAAGTTTAACAGTAACTTAAACTTTTATATTATGACTAAAATATGCTTGTATAGTAAAAGTTCAGCGTTGTGACATGTTAAGCATATCACAGGATATTAGCAAAAGGAAAATGCGTAGAAAAAGTTGCATACACACATTTTATATCAAAAATTTATTACACTGAAAAAAACACTAGGTAAAATCTAATATACATATTTCCAAACATTTTTACCATCCTAAGGCTGAGACTAAAAAAAATGTAAGTACTTCCTGTTAAAATACTTGAAAAATATCCTTGAAGCTATTATCTTAGCCATCATTGTTAAATTGCTTTAGCTATGACCTAAATAGTTTTCAAGTGTACCCTGTACATATATAAAATGCATTTATATGTTGTTACGAGTACAGTACACATCTCTATAGTGTATATATATATATTTTTTTTTGACAAGTTTCATCGCATCAACTAAAACTAAAATGTTGTATAGGTATTATTATACTCGTATATGTACATTCTTATTTATCCCCGTATATAACTAGTATGTGAGAAAGATGTTATATGTTGTTCGGAAGAATAATAATAATAAACTTTTGACAAGACATAAAAGTTTTGTTTTGTAGTTTGGATTTTTATTTCTTTTTTACAGTTTTGCTTTGTCAATTTTCAACAGATTAGGATTACACTGAAAGGTGAATATGTTTTGAATTAAAAAAAAAGGATATTTATTTAATGCTGTTGATAAAGGAATATATTTTTAACTCAGTTAGACTTTCTAAAAAAAAAAAATACATTCAGATAAGGGGAATACTCCAAGTTAAGCTCACAGATTAAAAACCCCGCTTTGGTCCCCTTTTGGGGCTATGCCAAATCGATGTTGATGAATGTAAGACTTTCTTTATTTCAAAATAAATTGGTTCCAATTTTTGACTTTTTTTGTAAATATTATTGAATTTAATTAATGCATTTGTAAATTTCGTTTTTAAATTGAATGATCTAATATGAATATTACATAAATGTGTCACATTTTATTTAGGGCAACTTTGAAAAGGACATAATATAGATTTTTAAAATAATTATGAAATTTAAAATCATAAGAAATATAAAAGCTTTTAAAGTACTTATTTTCAATTAATGAAAGCTGGCTTGATACTTAACCCTTTAACCACTGGAGTCGAAATACATGGTATTTTGTTATGAAATTTTGGTTCTAGTATCATTTTGGACTAAAAAGCACGAATGTGAAGTCCATTTGTCAAAAAAATTTAACCTGAAAGCGCCAGGTAGAAAAAATGAAAGACAACCTGAAGACAAAAAGCTCGGCTCAAACAAAAAAAATTGTTTCACAAATCAAACACGCAACAAATTATCAAAATACAGCTTCAAGCTACCTTCCAAAAAAATTTTTGAGTCGATTGAACTGTTGGAAAGTATGTTTTTTTCTTAGTTTTAATTTGGCACCAAAATCATAAATAATTTTCGTGTCTGTTTTGACAGAAATCTTGACAGAAATGAGTGTATCTATCAAACTATTCAACTGAGCGTGTTCAAACCGGCACTGTTCGATAGGTGAATTCAAACAGACAAAAATGTCGTTGGCGATTAGTGCACCAAAAATATTGCTTTGGATATAATTGCACTTTAGTGATGACCTTCTGTAGACGGTCTTAGTGGTTAAAGGGTTAAGTTAAACAAAAGTTTTATTTTGGAATCTTGTCTTAACTGAAGACAAGTCGTTCACAAGCCCGGAAATAAGGCGAGTGTTTGAGGTAAATGAATGGTTCGAATATCCATAAATTTCCTTCATAAATTCAAACTTTCAGGCTTAAGTGTGTGTCCTACTTCTTTTCAATATTGACTCATAAAGTATATTTTTCAGGGTAAAAAAACAGTCACACAAAAGTACAGAACCCTGTGCAAAAACTTTCTAGAGTAGTTTTTTTATGATAAAATTTTTGAAAATTTAAAAACGTTTACAAAATTTAAAAGTTTTTATTCCAGAAGATCTCTTATTTATTTTACTATAGACCTTTTCGGGTCAGCCTTATAAAGAGGAATGTGATAGGAAGTAGGGATCCAAAAGCTGGATTTTACATCAGGGTATATACCGACGTTTCACAGATTAGTTGTGGTGTGAGCGCTGGGGATCTTCTCTAACAATTTCGAAATATAAGGCTGCTTCAGGTTACCTAATCATATGAAGATTCTGGCTATCAGGGAAGCTTGCAAAATCTTGCGTGCGGTTGAAGCTTAAGGAACTGCGGATATCTTTGTCTAGGCGGTGTTTGTGCTCAGAACTGAATATTATAACATCTATTATCGTCGATAACTGTAAGGATGAACTGTCTGGCCTACGATGCCATTCTCTTATAACATTTATTAGTATGTGTTCCCCATTTCGGGATTTTTTACGGTAATGAGCTGGCAGGTTTTTGACTCTGCTTTACGCTTTCAAGGGCGTAAATTTGAACTAACCATCCATAGCCAGAAAGCAGATTAAAAATTGACAGCCAAATTCATTGCCAATATGAATGTTGGTAAGCTGCTATACAATATTTTTGCTGTGTCTACCGACCTTTTGTTGAATCAACCGTAATTCTCTGGTAACAGTCAATGTTCACAACTAAAAAGTTTAACCAGTCTTACCGAACCATTTGACACGCCACAAATTCGGTTGCTAGTGCGAGTCGGGTTTGTTTTTATGAAAATTATAAACCAATTAAAAACTTGTACAAAAACAAAGTTTAATTTAAAACAATTTGTAGGAAGCTGTTTAAATTTTTTTTTGGGAAGGGTACTGTCCTTTTTTATGAACTCAGAGGACAATATAGAGAAAAATCTTTTTTGTCTTTAAAGACAATGAAACTCAAGCACCAAATTTTATCCAAAAATATTTCTATATTTATGACCTACAGTCTGAAGTTTATTTAAGCAAATACCGGGAAGGTGAGATTATATGCGGACTAGTTCCAAATATTATCTGATTTTTTGTGCCTCACAATTTGGGTAAAATTTTGAAAAGGGTACTGATCCTTTCCTTATTAATAGACAAAAATCTGAAAAAAATTGCCGAACAAGTTCATTTAAGTGATTACCGGCAAAGTGAGTTTATATGGGCACTAAGTCCAAACAAAAAACCGATTTTCTCTAAATTTGTATGTAGGCAACCCATGTGAGAATCGAAATATATAATATGAACATACGTGATGGGTTGATATACGATCATACATGGACATACATTATGCGTTCATACATAGTTATATACAGTGCTGTTCTTACGCTAAGCAACTCACACTGAATTTGAGGGAACTATTATTTTACTCTGAAATAAGAAGACCTTATCAAGTGCTTGATTGGCCGGCACAATCACCCGACTTGAATTCTATCGAAAATTTGTTTGCCATTGTAAAACGGCGCCTCGGATCGAGTCGATTTACAAATAAAGAAAATTTGTTAAAACGGTTTGAAAATGAATGGAAAAATATCTCCAAAAGCACTTTACAAAATTTAATTGCCTCAATGCCCAAAAGATGTGCAGCAGTTATAAAAAACAAAGGGTCATACACAAAATATTAATGAGTTGCTTAGCGTAGGCACAGCCTCTCATAGAGTTAGATTTGTTTTTGTTTATTATGTAATATCGAAAAAGGTTTTTGTTGTTATTTTTTTATAATTTATTTTGTTATCATATAAGTCATAAATAAATATTTTAATGAGTACGTAAGGTCTTCTTATTTCAGAGTAAAATAATAGTTTCCTCAAATTCGGTGTGAGTTGCTTAGCGTGAGAACAGCACTGTATATGCGCATACCTGAACTCATTTATTTCCATATATGTGCGGATCCGAAATTTAAGGGTATAAGTATGGCTGTTCACTTTAATACATGCTCATATATAATACATGTATGCTCATACATGATCATGCATGACCAAATATGACCATATACACCAATATTTCAAATTCGAGCATATATGGAAAGATATGAGATCATGTATTGTGTGAAGATGGACCGTTTGTAACTAAATTCAAAAGGTTAAAAAGTTAATTTAAGCAAATACAGGGAAGGTGGTTTGTATAGGTACTAGACCCAAATATGGTAGGAAATTTAAAAGTGTGATTTTTATGGGACATCCTCAACACAAGTTTCAACTAAACATCTGCGTGTTTTTGATTGATAAATAAATTCAGATAGGATCTTTTATGGCTACTAGGTCAAAGCGTGGACCAATTTCAATCATTTTTAATATGATTCTTCCTTGTGAAAATTCAAAATTATGTAGCTTGATCACAAAGGTCGTTTATTTTACATGGACAGACGACGGAAGAACGTACATCGCTAAATCAGCAAGTGATTCAAAGACGACTGGTACCATTTATATTGCTAGATACAAATATCAGCACATAAAGGCATAAATATTTATATCAGAATCTCAATTGATTTTCTGATTTAAAAATTGACCGTATGACTACTACACATTTATAAAAACCATTTAGGGCTTAAACAATTTATGGCTTTAACATGGCATATTTTATAGTGCAAAAACATTTACTACAATGTAATTAAACTGCATATTAAATGTGGGCATTTAATTAAATTTATCATTAATTAAGTCATTTAAAATCATTAACTATTCTATAAAAAAGAACCACACACACACACCCATTCATACATATTCAGTACTCTCTCATACATTGTATAAATACCACACAAGTTGCATCATTGGTTGGTTGGATGGCTAGTTGATGGTAAAAAGATTTCTAGATTTTATTTGTTTTTTTTTCATGGTGGACCACAACTACATTGTTTTGGTTTTTTTTTTTTTTTGTTCCATTCTGTAACAGTAATTTGCTTAACATCAATATGTTACCATGAATCCATTGGGGATATTTAAGAATCCCAAAGGACTCAATAACAATTGACAACTACACTATTCTGCTCTTCACTAGTCTACATTACTCAATTACAGTTGTACGTTTATCCAAATGCAACCATCAGATAGTTCACTCGATATTTTATATGGAATATAAAACAATAAAAAAAAAGGAAACAAATGAAATAAAACAAAATGAAAATAAAAATACAACAAAAAAAAAACAAGATTTCCAAAAGAGCAGTAACATAAAGTTGGCTTTAACTAGTTCATTGAAATGTAATGCGATAGAAATTTGTGTGTATTGAAGTATAATATGAGCATTTAACCGGTAGAAGATGAAAAGCAAATATTACATACCAATAGTTACAATCAATGGTATGGCGTGGACACCCAATAGGTATTTTTAAAACCATTAGATTATAAATTTCTAATTCGATGAGTAGTAAAATGAAAAAAATTAAACAAAAAATTACAAAATTTATAAAAATCTAATTTATACTCTAACAAAATCTTGAAAGCAAAAATACTCCCAAGGAACGTCTCCTTGTATGAAACCTGACATCTTAATGAAATTTGAATAAGTGGTAGTGTAAAAAAAAACCAAAATTTCAAGTGATTTTTAAGTTAACAATCTCTGTTTTACAATAATTGATAAAAAAAAGTGGGGTCAAACACGACCACATTTTGGTATATGAAGAGGTCAGAAAGAGAATGGAAAAATTTTGATATGGGTGCCATGTCTTAACCCCCACGGACATTATTAAAATTTCTAGTTTAGGGATTGTGGTCGTGATTTGTTCAGTTATACCTCCAAACGAAAAATGAGAACTATGATGATTTTGGTCATAATTCCCAATGAAAAATTGGCATATTTCCCATAGACATTAAGACTGTTTTTTAAACGGACATTATCCCTTTTTCGGGGAATATCATAATACCAGTAAAGTTTTGTACGTAGCCGTTCAACGGTCGGGCTTAGTGATTTTCTATTATAAAGGGTGTCCCAAGAAGAACGCAATTTTTAAATCTGGCAACATTCGAAGTGTCATTGTTTGACATTTGAACAATTGCTATTGTTTGCTAGTAGAAGGTACGAGGTTAGTAAAAATGGAGCGCTACACGAATGAACAACGCATTCTCATTGTGAAATTGTTTTACCAAAATGGTGAAAGTTTTGCGGCTACAGTTCGCGAATTGCGATCAATTTGGGGTCACAATAATGCTCCAAAAGAGTCAACTGTAAAGAGATTAATGGATAAATTTGCCGAAACTGGGTCTGTTAGTGATGTAAAGACAGCAACGCGCCATCGACCAGGTCGATCGACCGAAAATGTCGCAGCTGTACGTGATGATGTCGCTCAAACTCCATCCACCTCAATTCGACACCGAGCTCAGCAAATTGGTGTCTCCAAATCCACTTTGCAGCGAATTTTGACGAAAGATTTGCATCTTCATGCATACAAAGTTCAATTGACTCAGGAACTGAAGCCAGCTGACCATGGACAGCGAAGGGAGTTCGTTAATTGGGTATTGGAGAGACAACATGAAAATGCTGATTTTGCCGATAAAATCATCTTCAGTGACGAGGCCCATTTTCATCTTGATGGCTTCGTCAATAGGCAGAATTGTCGCATTTGGGGTGAGGAAAATCCTTGAGTGATTCACGAGAAGCAAATGCATCCTCAACATGTCACTGTGTGGTGTGGTTTTTGGGCTGGAGGAATCATTGGACCTTTTTTTATGAAAATGAGGCAGGTCAAGCGCAAACAGTTAATGGTGTTCGGTATCGTGAAATGATAACCAGTGTTTTCTTGCCTAGAATTGAAGAAATGAATGTGGAGGGCATGTGGTTCCAACAAGACGGCGCCACATGTCATACAGCCAGAGAAACAATTCAATTGCTGCATCAGTCATTTCCCGGTCGTGTTATTTCGCGTTTTGGAGATCAGAATTGGCCGCCTAGATCGTGCGATTTAACACCATTAGATTTTTTCTTTGGGGTTTTTTGAAGTCGATGGTTTACGCGAATAAGCCGACGACGACTCAAGCCTTAAAAGAGGAAATTGGACGCTGCATTAATGAAATACCGCAGCATTCATGCAAAACGGTCATTGAAAATTTCATTAAAAGATCGCGTGCATGCCAGCAAAGCCGCGGCGGCCATCTGCACGATATATTGTTCCATACATAACCTCATTCTGTCTACTTTACGATATAATAAAGTTTCACGATTTTTTTTTAAATATCTGTGTTTTATTTAAAATTTAAAAATTGCGTTCTCTTGGGACACCCTTTACTTCACTAAGTAAACCTTTTTTGAGGAATTAGAGGTTTGTTTTCTATGTGATTTACGCAGCTTCGCTGAGAAAAGTATTTTGCTTGGTTGATTTTCTTCCGTGTGGAATATCCAAAGCTGGCTTCTCTGAGGCAAGCTTTTTTGCGTAGAGGACATCAGTTGGAATATAAGGATAATGACCATAACACTTTTGATCAAAATTCCCACAACAAATCGGTCTTAACCCCCACGGAGCGTATTACAGTTTTGTAAATGCTTACACTCACAATATATTTTCCGTTACCGACTGTAGTTTATTTAAAAAGTAATGCGTAGAGTTTGAAGAAACAATTGAAATTCATAGAAATATATTTTTTAACTATTTGAATCAGTCATTCAAAATACAAACTATAAAAATTTACAGACCTTTAGTAGGAGTTCATATTTTCTGTTAAATGTAAAACTTTATATTTCTGTTTCTTAAAATATAAATTCGTATAATTTCTTTTTGTTTTTTTTTTACCAAAATAGTTTGTTTATATACAAAATTACAAGAAATTTTTTAAATATACACACATAGAAAATAAAAATATATACATATGTGTATGTTGTGTTTTGTAAAATTTTACATACAAAAAAAATTCAATTTGAAAAACAAACCACAAAAATCGTTTTTTCTACGTTTTGTCAGTTAAAAGTTGATGGTTATTTCAAACGACTTTCGATTACTTTTACTACTTTGTCGATTATTAAACAATGATTAAAAATAAACAACAAAATGGGTTGAATATAATGCAAAATCAGTAACAGGACTACTGATTTGATTTGATTGTATTTTCGATTAATTTAATATGTATTTTAGATTATTTTTAACCAAATAATATTGTGAGTGTATAAACCGCATTTTCTGTTTGGAGATTTTGTCCAAAAAATTTCTGTCATAACCCTGATAATCCGTGGGGGGTAAGACCTGTGAAAAAGTTAAAAAATATATAAAAATCAATGCACAAAAAACTTGAAAAGGAGAAGTTTCCCCCTTGACGGCCTGATCAAATCCCTTTGGCTACAAATTTGAAATTTAAAATATGTTTTCCGTGGATCATTAACTATTTCAGTAATAAGATACTTTTAAGAATTTTGCCCAAAAGCGAGTTTAAAATGGTGATGTATTAGAGGAAAAGTCTCCCCCAGAACGCCATGAATAAACTGCTGTGGCTGGCAACCTAAAATTAAAAAAATGTGAAATTTTTCCCGGGAACATAGTAAAAATGGGATTAAGAAGAGAGCTAGGACCTAGAAATTTTGCATATAAGTTTTTTCTTTGGCGTAGGCATTCACTTAGACCGGATTTTTAGCCATTTAACGGAGAGTGACAAGAAACGGACCCCCCCCCCCCCCCCTAACCACATGACGAAAGCAATTTGGTAAGAAACCTGAGAAAATTTCACGAAATCCTCATGATGACATATGGCATCACTGGCCGGTTAAAAAGGGTAAATTTACGCCATTAAAAACCTAGCTCAAACTGCTGGAGCTAGGAATTTGAAATTTGGCAAATAAGTACCTCTGTCGGAGTAGAAGTCAATTAAGGCGGAATTTTTAGAAAATTTTACGGGGGGGAAGAAAAAAGGGGGGTGGGGAAATCTTCCCATTAGCATCATGCCCAATTACCTTCGGCTAGAAATCTGAGCTAATTCATTAAAGATATGCTTTTTATAATTTCCAACTTAATGTGAAAAATATTTTGAAAAAGGAGGGCAAAGTGTCCCCTTAGTCACCCAAACCAAAGCGCTTAATTTAAAATTTGGCGTAAAGATTTCCCCTTTAGCTTAATATCCAATAAGACCGGATTTTTGAGAATATTTGCGGGAACACAAACCTTAAATTAATATGATGATATTTTACTCTTTAATTTTATCTCCCCAACAAAATATTCAAGTTTAATAGGCTCATTTCGAAACAGAAATTTTAAAGCAAATGGTATCCTTAAATTTCTAACTTCCACATAGTCTGAATTCATGAATTTAAAAAAAAATAAAAGAAAAATAATCAACAGAAAAAGGGTGTAACGGTTTCACTTTCAAATGAAACTTAAAGCGTTGGAATAATTCAAGAGATACCAACCCTTCTATTTACGGGTATAGATTATACTAGTGAACAAGTAAAATGTCTCACACTGACATATAATACCTCACATAGTAGGGGTGAAGGGTATATAAAAAACAAATACACAGCAATTTAATACTCAGCAATATAATTTTAAACAAAATACACGGAATATATTTACACTCATAATAATCTATGCATGAAAATACGGAATCAATGTCTAAACATCAAAAACTAATTTTTGTTTATTTTACGAAAATTTTTGTTGTTTTAACATTAATTTCGTATTTTCAAAGTCAAAAAAAAAACTTATTTTCGTTTATTTTACGAAAATTTTTGTTATTTTAACAATAATTTCGTATTTTTATGCCTAGATTATTATCAGTGTAAATACTTAAGCAGAAATAATTTTTATTTGTATTGTAGATTAAAACGTTTCACACTTTATTGATGGTGCCTTTATAATTATGTCGCAATGTGTTTTTTGTAAAAACCAATTACCAACATTTACAATTTATTCCAACTGGGCTGTATTTGGAAGAAAACTATAACAAGTGTCAGTAGCAGTTTCGATTTCATTCCATTTGATTTATGCTGCAGCTGTAAAGTAAATAATGCTGATGATACTATCAGTGTTCAATACAGAGACTACTTCTACTGCTACAACTACTGCTGGTGCTGGTGCTGGTGCTGCTGCTGTTGCCATTATTGTAATACTCATACGTACGAGTTGCAAAATCGGTAGAAGTACACTGACACTAACAGCAGCAGTTTGGAGCACCACACGAGATTATAAATCAGAAAGCAATTCCCAAAGCTATTAAAATAAAATAAGAACATATCACAAATAGGCAAAACAATATGTAGCATACGAAATGAACAACATGTTAAACAAAACAAAAAATCTTTAAAAAAAATATGGAAATTTTTTCAATTGAAATAAAAATATGTATTTAAAAAAAAAAGGCAAAAGAAAACGACAAAGCAAAATAGGCGGTTTCCCAGGCACTTTCCATTTTATAAAAACACACACAAAAAGAAGAAAAAAATAAGGACAAGAAAAAGGCGTTTATACCAACATTTCTTGGGGGGTCTCTATGACAGGTATCCTAATAAACATACAGTAGATTTGAAAAAATATTTCTTTGTCACACACCAAAATTAAATGTTTTATCAACTCTATAATTTTGTTATTAAATTGTTTTATTGTAGAAAAAATAAAGAAAATTAAATTTAATATTTAAGAAAATTTAATTTATTAAGAGATATAAACTTTCTATATGATTTCACTCTATGCCCACAAATTTTCAGTAGAATTTCAATATAATTATTTGTTTTCCAAACTGATCTGAATATGTAATACTACATTTACACTTAAACAAAAACTATTAGTAGAATATTTTTTAAAATAATTGTATTTACTTGTCAAATTCCATACAAATTTTTGAATCAAAAAACAAAGTTTTTAAAACAACTATTAAATTTTGGTTGTAGTATAAACTGGTTTTAAATATAGGGTCCGCCAAATAACTTTTTTTTTTAAAATGCTATAAAAAAACTACTGAATATTTTTTCAAATTTCTTTTTTTATTTGAAGTACAATCCTTCCGGTTAATAATGGCAAATGATTTCATTCAAATGGCTGCCTCGGCCGGCCATGCAGAAGCCTACACGATCGGCCCAATTTTTAAGCACATTATCGATTGTGTGCAGCTGTATTTCACCAATGGCTTCACGAATATTGTCCTTTAAAGCGTCAATTGTCTCTGGCTTGTCGGCGTAACACTTATCTTTGACGGCACCCCACAAATAATAGTCCAACGGTGTCAAATCGCAGCTCCGAGGTGGCCAAACGACATCAGCTCTGCGGCTGATAATGCGATCTTCAAAAACAGGGCGCAAAACATCGAGTGTAGCTTCGGCTATGTGGCACGTAGCGCCGTCCTGTTGAAACTAAATGTTGCCAATATCCTCCTCTTCAATTTTTGTGAACAAAAATTCGTTCAACATGGCCCGATAACGATCGCCATTTACTGTAACGGCCAGCCGAGGCAACCATTTGAATGAAATTATTTTCCACTATTAACCGGAAGGATTGTACTTTCAAAAAAAAAAAAGGAATTTGAGAAAATATTCAGTAGTTTTTTTTTATAGCATTTTCAAAAAAAAAAGTTATTTGGCAGACCCTATATTACCATTAACTAACAGCCAGGCAGGGGTTTGTATTCTGGTCTTTAATTCAAATTAATAATTTCTACAGTTCTTTTAAAAATATTAGAAACTTCAAATCAAACCGTTGGGATACCTTCCTCGTAAGTTATATGTCTAGCATTAGGGACCCCCGTATCCACATGTTGTTTGTCTTTTAAAACAAAATGTTTTTCCTTTTTTGCTACCATTTGTTTTTGCATAAATTGTTGTAATTTATTGTAATAATTCAACTCATGAGAATTGGTAAATAGAGTATTTGCTAAATTTTAAAAATATTTTTTAAATTGTTTTTACAGCTCTTGTTCCTTTTGTAACTTTTTTTTATATTTATAATGTTTTTTGCTGTTGTTGTATATTTTATAATTCTAAGCACGTATACAGCATTTGTTATGATTACAGTTGTTGTTGTATTTGTGTAGTACATTTAAAAAGCTATTAAATTTATTTTGTTTTACTCGTTTTTTATTTAAATGGCGGAAAGTTATTCAATACTTTAAATTATGACTTTGTACACTTAAAAGAGTAGGTTAAAAATACAGAAAAAAACATTTAAAAGAAATGATATTTCATTTAAAAACCGGTCAAATTACTTTTCATTTAAATCAAATGCTTTTGGTTATTTATTTTTAAATATTGCTTAAACAACTGACACATCAGTAAAAAAAATAAATGTTAAAATTTTACCTACCAATTCCGTAAAAAAATTATGATTATTAATTTTTTAAAAGTTAAAAATATAGAAAAAACATTTAAAAGAAATGATATTTAATTTAAAAAACGGTCTAATAACTTTTAGTTTAAATCAAATGCTTTTTGTTATTTCTTTTTAAATGTTGTTTAAACAACTGACATATCAGTAAAAAATAAATGTTAAAATTTTACCTACCAATTCCGTAAAAAATAAATGATTATTAATTTTTTTAAATTGTTTCCGTTTTTTTGTCTTTTTGTTTTTATTATTTGTGCACACAGTCTATTGACATATTTTGTGTTAATGTCGATATATGTGTGTGTATATGAAATTTTCGTAATTCAAACAATTTTGTATATAAACAAACAATTTTAAAAAAAAAACAAATTGGAAGTTTTTGACAGCAAACAACTTTTAAATTTGTAATAAATGTAACGGAAATAAAAATAACCACAAATTTCCGTTTTGTGGGTAAATTTTTGTTAAATTTCAAACAAATGAAACTGAAAAAAATCGTTAAACAACAGTAAATCATTTTAAAAAATGTATAAAAAAGTTAAAATAAATATTTTTTTCAAAAATAAATGTACTCGTATGTTTCTTTATTTTTAACTGAACTGAAACATTTTTTTGTTAAACTACCAACAGTAAACTTCATAATATTCTGAGTGGAATTGTAAACAAATAAAATAACATTTGTTAAACAATTTAGATACATAGTTAACAATTTTTTGAATCACTACAAATATTTTGTAGTTTAAATTAACTGAAAAATTGTAATTTAAAATAAATAAAAGTCACTTAAAATCCGGTCAACTAACTTTTTAATTAAAACAAAGAAACTTATTATTTGTTTTTAAGTGTAAATAAATTTACCTACAATATCTGTAAATAATAAATGATTTTTCATGTATTTTAAATATTAAAAAACTAACCACAAATCCGTAAAAACAAATTACATTTATTTTAACTGTAAACCGGGTTTTGTGGTTTACAGTTAAAATGTAAGTAATGATTTGTCCTTTATTTTGTTTTTATTTTTAATGTCAACAAATAAACTACAATATTCGTAAAAATAACTAAAATACAGAATATTAAGAACTTTCCGTGTTAGTTAAAATATTTAGTTCAATTTTTATTTTAAAAAGCGTATAAAATAAAAATAAAAATCTATTATTTTTTCATTTTTTTCAATTAATTCATTAAAAATGAAAAATAAACGACAAAATTCAATTGCTTTAAGCGAAAAGTTTGGGGACTAAAGAAATATTTATTTTATCTGTTTTATACATTTGTTTAAAATGATTTAAGGAGATTTTACACACTATGTATTTTACAGTGGCTTTGTTAGCTGCACAATCTATCTGTAATGGCGCATGTCTGTCAAAATTGTCAATTTACAGACGGTTTATAATTTTTGCTTTGACACTTACGTTTTTAGTTTCATCTGACATAACCTACAATAGTTCATAACAGCTGTTTTTGTTATCATTTTTTTTTTATTTTTCGCGGGAGTTTTGTGTTCTTGAAAATAAAGTTTCAAAAATGGAGTAAAAATTGCAATTTGCAGCATTATTTTAATAATAGCTACCATAAAATTAAAAAATAAAAAAATCAAGCAAGAAAAGTTAAAGCAAAGACGTGCTTTATATTTAATGTTATTAATATTATTGCCGCCAAAAACAATTGACTTGCAAAACAGCTGATGTCAGGTGCTTTGTCAGATGAAAATAGAACACACTCTAATTTAAAATTGTCACACTGTAAATGCAAGGCTGACATTTACAGAAGCTAATTTTCTTTGCTTTTACACACCATGTATATATTTTGCAGTGTGAAATTTGACAAGCACTCTGTAAAATACCACATAGTGTGTAAAACCTACTTTACTGTCATTAACGGATTTTTTCAGTTTCATTTATTTTTTGCAATTTAATAAAAATTTACCCACACAACGGAAAATTTTGTTTGATGTCTGCTTCAAGAAAAAAAAAATATTCAAAAAATTCCAATTTGATTTCATTTAAATTTTTTTCAATTAAAATTAAAGCTCACACATGTATATGGAGTATAAATTTTGTAGATTAAAAAAAAAAAAACTAAAATCCAATAAAGGGAAAAAATTTTCAAATAAATGAATAATCAATTATTTTTACGGAATTGGTAGGTAAAATTTGAACATTTATTTTTAACTGATTAATCATTTATTTTTTACTGATGTGCTAGTTGTTTAAACAACATTCATTTAAATTAAAAGTAGATAGGCCGGTTTTTAAATGAACTATAATTTCTTTTATATTGTATTTTTTTTATTATTTTAACTTGCATACTACTTTAAATATAGCAATGAAAAATTTTAACCATATTTTTTCTGGGCACCTAGTGTTAGTGTAAATATTTTAAAAACACTGCTATTATTATATTTTTCACCCAGTTTTTTATTTTTTGTATGTTGTTATAACAACATGTTTACAATACAACATATCTGAACAATTGTTTTCTGATAAATGTGGCGTCAATATGGCGTCACTATCATAAAACCTTTTTTTGTTTTTCAAAAGTATCATATCTTTATATTGTATTGAATGGAAAAAAACGGTAGATATTACAGTATGTGTAAAAAAAGAATGTTTGTCTAATTTAATAGAATTAAATATTAATAACATTTTGTTGATAAAGTCCTTATGTCCAATAAAATATAACAATGACAAAACGGATTAATTATATGACTAAATTACACGTTGCTATAAGTTGGGGGGTTATGGTCTTAAGCATTGACGATTCTTACAGTGGACAAATATTTGAGTACAGTATTGTAAAACCTCTTAAAAGTTTTGGCGCTGTGTGGCTGCAGACCATTTTAAGTTAAAATGTTTTTGATGTTTTGTATGAAATAAGATTAAAAACCAGTGAAAAAGTTTTTTTAAGATAAATTCAGTCTTCTAATACCCTCAATGAATTTTGTTTTTTACAGAACATTTTAACCTTATATTAAGAAATACCTACACTCACCAAAAAAAAAAGTCCGTAATGGCAACTGAAAATTTTGCTGTTATTACGGAAAATTCTGCTAATTTGAGCCCAGCGGTATTTTTTGCTAATCTTAGCAACACATGTCTGCTGACGTGTAGTACAATGAAATTAGTAGAAAAATTAGTAGCCGCTACTAAATTTTAGTAGACTTTTTGTAAAGTGGAATTTAAAATCTGTTTGCTAAAATCAGCAAAAAAAAATTACTAAATATTATTAATATTAGTAAAAAGCTTTGAATTTATTTTGATTATATTTTCTAAAAAACGAATTAATCATTTTGTTTTAATTTGATAATTTCTGTTTTGAAAAATATTTTGGTCAATTTTTTTTCTTTAATTTTAAGATTAAATTTTAATTCTTTTAGTGCTATTTTAAGTGCATGTCCTCTTTTTAGACATGAGTCGGTATCTTCACTTCCGATCCCTTTTTTAATATATGTAACATTTTAAGGAAATTTAAGTTTGTAGGTGTAAGTTTAAATTAGAAATAACATTTTCTTCAATATCCACTTTTTTAAAATTAGTAATATTTTTTGCTAATTTTAGCAAATGGGTTTTCAAAAATTTGTAAAATGATTTCTAAAATTAGCAACAAAAATTTGTAAATATTCTGTAATTTGTAAAATGTAAATAGCAAAAAGATTTGCTAAATAATAATTTTTTACTAAAAATCAGTACAAAAATAGTAGAGTGCGATTGAAAACCGTTTACAATTTTTTCTACTAACTTTTTTTTCTAAGTGTAAAAAATATACCTAAAAAGAATATTTCCAGGGTTAAAATATAAATACTGTAATGGAAATGTCACTACATTCAAAACAAAAAGTCAATATAAAATAAGTAAAACCTTTTATACAAATTAGTTTTTAATAAAAATTCTTCTTATTAATTTTTACAATTTTTTTTTCAAAAGTGAGAGCAAATTTTTTATAAAAATAATATATTAATTATTTAGAAAAAAAAGTACCTGATTTTCATTAACGTTTTACTAAAATTTGACAAAATTTTAGTAACATTTACTTAATTGTTTACTACTTTCACTTTACTAAAAATTACAGACAGGTTGTCAAAGATGACAAGTATATTTGACGCCTAAAGCAACTGTTTAATACTTTTACCCGTTTATCTTCTTTTTATGTGTTATTTTTATCTAACAAGGAAGATATTAATGTTTTATTTCATTTGTAATATAGAAGAAGAACTAAAAGAATATTGAATTTAAATAAATTAGTTAAAAATATTAAAAAAATAGTTTGGATCCGCCAGGAAACGAACTCGCGATCATCTGTTTGTAAAAAAAATGCATCCAAATTACTTCCTAGCATAATTTTTCAAATAATAATGTTTTAGAAGTAATAACTAGTTCATATTTTGGATGTTGTTTAGAACTTCTTCTAAAAAAGTGTACAAAAAAAGTTTAAAATTTTTAAGGATTTCTTAAAAAAGGCTCAAGAAAATTAAAGATAAAGGGTTAAAATATTCTATAAAGACTTTCTACATAAAAATTGTGGTTATTACACTGTGTTTTAAGTCAAAAATAGAATTTGTATACCGCCATAAAATTTGACCATATCCACACAGCGCCAAACCCTTTGTGAGTTTTACTATACTATTCTAAAACATTTATATGGCATAGCAATTATCCAAGCCCGAAAAAAGTGTTGCCCAGTTAAATATATCCCAATAAAATTTTTATTCACGATTTATTGGAAAAGAGCTAAAAAATAACCGATATGTTAAGGAGTTAGAGGGCTTATATCAGTGGTCGGCAGAAAGAGAGAATATGAATGTATTGGTGTTTTACACCATAAGAAATTATTTTATTTTTACAACTAAATAAATGAATGAACAAATGCATTAATCGATAAGAGAATATCCGTATTCATTGAATTAAAATAGTTCATGTTTTTGTTTTCTCTATTATAATAAATAAAAATAATTCATAATAATGTAAATAATAATTTTTTGATTGCATACAATGCAATTCAAGAAAATAAAATAAAAAATTCTTCCCATTGAACGTTCCACATTTTTAATATAAAATGCAAACGAAATACAAAATAAATACCTACAATAAAAAAATAGCTTTAATAAAAAAAAACAAATTTTTAGAGTGTACTTTATTTCTTCAACAAAGCGGCATATACTTGCTCTGTTAAAAGTTAGCGTACTACTGAATGAAATAATTGCATTTTTTGTGCTTTTAGCTGTGAGATTTGTTGACATTCGTGTAGTGTACGTGTAAATTGCCGATTGTGTTCGGCCCCTGAGTGCTATGAGTGCCGATCACTGGTTTATATGTTCCCCAAAAAATTTTTGCGTTAACGTTTTCTACAAAGTTGCTAAACATATCCTACATCGTAAAGAACACATAGTTTTAAATACTTTAGAAAACTAGTTTTAAATACTTTACAAAACTATTACCCACCCTAAAATAAAATTCTTTTTTGTCTCCTCTACCAGAATCCATTTGCAGAACCTCATAATTTTGGCAAAATGTTCGAAATTGATGTACAGTGTAATTGAAACAAAATTTATAAGTATGAATAAACATAATCAGTTAAAATGCAAATGAGTTTTTATACTTTAAACAAAAGATTATGTTTTTTACCCCCACCCTGTATATTTTTCCATTCAATTTATAATAATAATTTATCATCAATTTTATACGAGTGATTTTTTTAATTACAACTTTTGTTAAAAACAAAAAAAAAACTTTATTAAAGCCTTTGTTAAATTCTCATTATAACTAACTGGTTTTATACCTTTTGTAGGCAATTTTAACAATACAAACCGAAAAAAATAGAAAAAAACAGTAAAGTAATCAAAAAACTTTAACAAAAACCGTAGAAACAACATGACACCCTGATGAGGCAGACCAACAATAACATGGCATTCCACACAAACTAACGAAGTATCTACAAGTATTTATGCCAACATTTCTAGTCTTTATTTTTTTTTTTTTGTTGCAACTATTTAAAATAGTTGTAGAAGAAGTTTTTCTTTTCCTCCAACTATGCAATATAGAAAACCGAAAGAAGAAAATAACTATGAAGAAAAGTTTAACTGCTTGTGTAATGACAACTAATTTCAAGAGTAATAAGAAACTAAATGAGGTAAAGAATGGACTAAACAAAATGTCCAAGATGGATATAAGCAGCAGTGGCAAGGAGTTAAGAGTAATGGATTTGGAACTTGTTTGTGCTACAAAAAAAACTAAAGTTTGTAGAAATATAAAACTACAATAAAGAAAGTTGATAACTCATTAACATAAGAATTTTTAACAAAACTATTAAAGATATCAAAAAACGAAAACACGAAGCAAAGTATTACTTAAACAGTAAAGTTTAACATATATAACAACACATTTTCTTATGTTAACTTCCGTTTCCGTTGATGCACTCTAACGCATAATCCACACAAACACAATCATATGTACTCGTAGTTAAATACAAACAAACAAAACAAATATCAAACTGTTGTTGAATGTAAAGAGTTTTAAGCAGCAGTTTAAGACAGTTTTTTTTTATTTTTTATTTTTTTGTTTCCTTTCTCGCATTACATATGCTAGAAAAGCTGGTAAGAAAATGACAACAATAATTTCGAAATAGGCTCAAATTACAAAACAAAAAAACAAACAAAATTAAACTGAAAATAAGAAATAACAAAAAAAAAACTTCTAAATGAAAATGTCAACAAGAATTAAGTAGAATAAAACTTTTTTTTTCTGTTCCTCAACTTTCTTGGAACTTTTTTTATGTGCCAATTTTGTGTTATGTAAAATAAAAAAAAAATAAAACTTTTTGCAAACAAGTTTTAGTTATTTCTTGCACATATTACTAATTCAAAGTATATTGGATTAAGGAAGAATTAATTTCGTATTATATATGAGTATAACATGATATTTCTTAAATCATGTGTAGCACACATGTATTCTGGATTAAATCAATTTCGGGTGTTAATGAAGTTCTGACTATACTACTTGTTGTGGTTAGAAAAGTTGTGAATAGATGTTTTATTGACCCCTTTCACAAGCTAAAAACGATACACCCTAAGGTATACTAATGTGGTAGATTACCCCACTGTTAATTGTCATTTAGGGTGTGTGTTAAATGGTAGCAAAGTATGCTACCATTTAACACCATTTAACACACAAATTCTAATAGCCCATAGGGCTATTAGAATTTTTGACATAAGAATAGAAATTTTTCAAAATTTTGAAAGCTTCTTAAAGCAAAGTGAAAATAAAACAAATAAATAAATTCGATTTTTTTTCACACATTAAAATAAAATTTTTTTACCATAGAAAAAATATTTTTTACCATGCCAGTTTGCTACCGTTTGACACACACCCTTACAGGTTGGTTGAAAAGTTTCTGCGCTCACCAAGAGATGGCACTGTTAGATCCAAACTTTTTTTTCTCAAGTTGGTATAACTGTCCTGAGAACACATGCAAAGTTGCAAGTCATTCTGTCAATTCTTTCTTTGTTTACAAGCCCTTTGAAGTTGACGTGTCATTGATTTTTTTTAATATGGAAGAAATTGAATATCGTGCAGTCATTAGATTCTATGTTTTGAAGGGTTTAAAAGCAAAGGAAATTTATGAACAATTGTTAGAAGTGTATAAGGAATCCTCACCTTTAAAACGCACCGTTGAATTTTGGGCTGGTGAATTTAAACGTGGTCGTACCAGCCTTAAAGACGATCCACGCGAAGGACGACCAAAAACTGCAACCACAGCAGAAATCATTGAGCAGGTACATAATATGGTTAGTGAAGATCCAAGTTTGACTAAGCGTGAAATTGCTAATGCCATAGGCATCTCAGGCGAACGAGAACTCTATATTTTACATGAAGAATTACGTATGAAAAAACTGTTTGGAAAGTTGGTGCCGCACACATTAACAATTCAACAAAAACTGGATCGAAAACAAATTTCTCAGCGTAATTTGGAGCGTTTTAAGCCGATTAAAACCGACTTCTTGCGTCGTTTTATAACTATAGATGAGACTTGGATCTACCACCATGATCCTAAATTGAAACAAGAACGTTTACAGTGGACTGAAGCTGGTTGTTTAGCTCCAAAGCAGGTGAAGTCACAAGGATCAGCAAAGAAGGTTATGGCATCAGTTTTTTGGGATGCAAGAGGAATTTTGTTGATTGATTATCTTCAGAAAGGTAAAACAATCAACTCTGAATATTATTGCAGCCTTTTGGATCAGCTGGATGAAAAAATTCGTGAGAAAAGTCCTGGTTTAAAGAAGAAAAAAATCATTTTTCATCAAGACAATGCACAGAAGTGTTTTGACGATGGCTAAATTCAAAGAATTAAAGTACGAATTGCTTGAACATCCACCGTATTCATCAGATTTGGCAGCCAGTGACTACTATCTCTTCAGAAATCTCAAACAATTCGTGGAAAGCATTTTTCGTCGAATGAAGAGGCCATAGCAGCCGTAGACGATTATTTTGCAGAGCTTCCGGAAAACCATTATAAGGATGGGATAAAATTATTGGAAGATCATTGGAACAAGTGTATTGAGCTTCTAGGAGATTATATTGAATACAAAAATATATTTCGTAACAAAAACAGTATTCTTTCATTTCGAGCGCATGAACTTTTCAACCAACCTGTAGTATTGAATTTTTTGGACCTCTGACGAACAACGAATTTTTGGTTATCTTGCAGGTATTTTTGTGGTCGGAACTAAATAAAAAAAATTACTTAATAATTTTCATATTTTTTTTAAGAGTTTTTTTTTTAACAGAATCAGCGCTGAGGAAATTCTTCCTATTAATTAATGTGTGGATTTTTTAGAAAGGGAATAGGGGAGAAATGAAAGTTAGAGAAAGATGAAATGTTTATAGTTCATAGCTTTGTAATACTTCGCATGGAGTTAAGTGCTATGGAAACAACTGAAGGAGGTATATGTGTTAAAGAAAACTCATACATATAAATTTCCAAATTACTGTTGCCATCACTGGAGATCGAACCCGCAATCTTCTGTGTGTGATTCCAAACCAAAGTAAAATCAATAAAGTAAGCAAGTAAGTAAGACATTATAGATAAAGTATTCTGAAATAACATACAGTTAAGCCCTGGTTCACTCACAACCCCTACGCCAGTTTTCGTCCTACCTAAAATAGAGACAGCAACTCGATATACCCTCCCCCCCCTCCAAAACCTATCAACAAAATAATAAAAATTATAAGCTTATAGAAATTTGCTTCTGTCGAGGATTTTTTTATACGCTTATACGCCACAGATTTATTTTTATCGAAACCAAAATATTTTCGCGCGAAATATATAAAAATTTCGGCTAAAAAAATAATTTTACTTCAGTGAAAAAATTAAAAAAAAAAAAATTAGTAAAGATCTTATTCACTCTTTTTCTGGTCAAAAAAAATTTTACGCAAAAGAATAATTTTTGTGAAAAAATGTTTTGGCTCAAACAATTTTTTAAGTTAAAAATTAAAATTTATTTAAAATGTTAAAATTTATTAATTATTTTCGTTTAGCACAAAAACACATTTTAAAGGAAAAACACTTTTACGTGTTATTATTTTACCAAATTAATTTTAATAACCCACTTAAAACAAGTAAAACCATTAAATATGACTTTACAGTAATTTTTGTTACGGATAAAATTAAAAAAATTTAATTAAGAAAATATTTTACATGTGAAATTTGTGTGGTGAAAAAATTCTTGAATGTGAAAACAAATTTTTGTGATAAAAACAATTTTTTTAAAGTGGAAAAAGGTTTTGTAATAAAAAAACAATTTTTGAGGTGAAAAAAAATTTGAGGTGAATATAAAATATTATTATTATTATTTGTAGTAAAAAAAAACAATTTTTGAGGTGAAGAAAAATTTGAGGTGAATATAAAATATTATTCAACTCTATGGCAAAGTCTTAAAAATTTTTTATTAACCAAACAATAATATAAAATAGTATTAAAAAATACAAATTTGTTTAAAAATTTTAGAGGTACCTTTACATTTTCATTCCTAGTTTACCAATCGAGAAATCCCGCTTTTCTACAAATTGTTTGAATTTAATTTTTAAGTGTACTTATATTAAGCAAAAAATTGTATTGCTTTTAGCAAGGATTTTTTTTTTATTTACAATCCACTTAGTAGTGTTAGCACAACTTTTACTAAATTTGAAAAATTTTTTTTTTTGCTAAAAATCAGCTCGCCAACACGATTTTGCTGACATTAGCAATTTCTGTGTAAACTAGATTTTTTTGACTCAGCAACATTTTTTGCTGACGTTACTAACTTTTTTTTTTTTTTTTTGGGTGTATGACAAATTATTTAAAATGATGTATTATTTTAAGTGTATCTAAAATATATTTGGTTTAAGATTTAATTTTGCTAATACATCTTGAAAAGTTTGTTTTCAATTCCATTTTGAAATTTAAATAATATTAATATGATTGATTTTATGCAATAATGTTTAAATAAGCTTTTACCATACATGGGAATTTTTTATCACCATTATTTAAAATTAATGCAAATGAAATAATTGCATTAATGATAATAAAAAATATTTTGCATTAGAAGGAACTTAACTAATGTTAATGCAATAGTAACTAATGCATAAAAAAACAATTGATTAAAAAAGAATTTTCCAAAAAAAATCTCAGCAATGCGTGCTAATTACAAATATCTTAATTACACTGTACAACAAAATTAAACTTTTTTCCAACTTTTTTAACAAGGTAGAGGGCCAAAATGTTTACGACTGAATTGTATTTTAGGGGAGTGCCCCCTCCACTCCCCTAAAATGTTCCACAAAAATATTTTTCATAAAATTCTACTATAAATCTCGGAATACACCATAGCTAAAAATTTAACTGGAACGCAAGAAAAAAGTGAAAACCTAAAATGCATTTAGGGATTAATTTTGTACTTATTCTGAGTAGACGCTTAAAATCACACCACAAATCCATGTTTGTTTGAAAAAAATCGAGTTACGCAAAATTTCACTATAAGTCACCATACAAAAGAAATCTCTAGATATAATAGCTACACCCAGAATATTATGTAGTTTACTGATTGTAGTTTAATAAAAAAAAGTTTTCAGTTCAAAATACAGTAGCATATATTTTTTTCAAAGAAATATTTATTTTAACTTTTTTATACATTTGTTTAAAATGATTTACTGTCATTTACAGATTTTTTTTAGTTTTATTTATTATTTTTTTTTTTTCATTTGTTTAAAATTTAATAAACATTTACATGAAAAATAGAAACTTTTGGTTTATTTGTTTGCTGTACAGTTATTACAAATTTAAATTTTGTTTGCTGTCTGTTTAAAAAAAAAAATCGAATTTTATTTATTTAAATTGTTTTTTATATACAAAATTATTTTAATTGAAATTACAAGAGTTTCATAAGCACACACACATAAGGTCATTCACACAAAATATGTCTATAGACTGTGTGACTCTACATTTTGTAGATTAAAAAACAAACAAAAATACCAAAAACCGAGAGAATTTAAAATATATGAATAATCATTTATTTTTAAAATATTTAACATTTATTTTCAACTGATTAATCATTTGTTTTACAATTGTTCAAACACCATTTACAGATAAATTACAAAAACCATTTGATTTAAATGAAAAGTAAGTAGACCGGATTTTAATTGAAATATAATTTTTTTTTAAATGGCATTTTTTGTTATCTTAACTTGCAAACTATTTTAAGCGTTTAAAATATACTATATGACAAAATCTGACTCAAAATAGGCCACGTTTAAAAGTCAATAAATAAACCATACGAGCTAGCTATTTGGTCTTGTTTACATTAATTTCCTGTTGGTCTTATTTGGGAAATATTCGGTGATATCAATGCAATGCTAGTTAAAATATTTGTCCATTCAATTAATTATTGCCATGTATGGCTTTCGCTATACACCATTTAGAAAACTACTAAATTTTCATTTTAACTAATTTAGGTTGTCATCTTTGCTCCCCTAATCAATTGCTATATTGACATTTGATGCTTGTGGATTCAATGAAGTATGAGTAGGCATGCAAATAACATTGATGCTGCTGATGATGATGATGGCGTTAAAGATGTCGATGATGATGCTGTTGATGATGGTGAAGATATTAAAGCTTATATTGAAGTACTTAGAAATATAAAACACAAGTTTTATTGATGGATGAGTAAATAAATATACGCACGCTATATACACATACATGCATGTTTAAGGTACATATAAATAGTATATGGTAGAAAGTATGCATGTGTTGGTGACACATTAATATGTGTTCGTGAAATTGTGATGTTATAATGTGTAGCATGCACATCATAAGAGATTTTTTATTACCAGAATTTATTAACCCTCTAAGGACTAATGAAGTTAAAACTACGATATTTTTAAAAATTTAAAGGCAATAATATTATTAACTCCTCTACAAATACTTTAAAATCATGGGAGTACAAAGATTTTAAAAATAATTCTCATGAGAGGGTTAAAATGAAATAAAAATTTAAAGTGACATTGGAAATTGAAAAATTGTGTGATAACGTTATTTGAATATTAATAGAAAATTTAATAGAAAATTAAAAAAAAAAATTATACAACTTTAAAATTAAAATTTAATATCAACGTTAAATTTGGTTTTTTTTTCAACAAAATATCATCACATTTTAATGTTTAAATAAACAAACTTTCTCTTCAGGCTCTATCTCATGTATATTCAATTATTTTTAATGGTTTCATATGTTACAAAATTTTCATTCATTTTTTATATGATTTCTTTTGACGGCTGTAGTACAATTTTTGCAATGAAATTTTCAGGCTTTTAGGCATAAAAACCAAAAAGGAAAATTATGATAATAAAATAAAAATGAACAACCAGAAAGAAAATACGATATGAATCATCATATCATTGTTACATTTTTATAGCTCTGGCTCAGACTTTTTCAAAACACATAATATTTGTAAAAAATAAAAAACATATGAATAACATTCAATGTTGGTGGTAGCAAGTTGAAGACTTAAAATTGGCAACAGCAGCAGCAGCTGAATCTTATAAAAATCATGTATTATTTTTATTTCTTTTAAGCAACATGTTAAGTAAATAATTCATATAAAAGCAAAAGAATTTTGACAGTGAAATAAAACAAAATATATATAAAATATATCAAATATATTGATGGTCATAAGTTTTCACTATGTAACTTAGAATTTTTACAAACAAAGCAAAGCAGGAAAAGAAACTTCTACCTTAAAGTTATTGGATTTTCTTGAAAAAAAAATGTACGACCATCGATTATTTTTTTGATGCCATGATGAATAAAAAATTAAAAAAATATTTAAGGTTCAACTATATTTACACTTAAAATAGTTTGTAAGTGAAAATAACAGAAAATAAAATTTTAAAGAAATAATATTTCGTTGAAAAACCTTTCAGTTATGTATTTTTAAGTGTTGTTGAAACAACTGTCACACCAGTAAAAACAAATGATTAATCAGTTAAAAATAAATGTTAAAATTTTACCTATCAATTCCGTAAAAAATAACTGATTAATAATTTATTTGAAAATATTTTCGTTTTTTGTATTTTTGTTTGTTTCTTAATCTACAAAATGTATACTCAAACAGTCTATGGACACATTTTGTGTGAACAACCACACGTGTGTTTGTGTGTTTATGAAGTTTTAATAATTTGAAATAATTTGAAACAATTTAAACAAAAACCAAATTGGACAGCAAATAACATTTAAATTTGTAATAACTGTATTTAACGAAAAAAAAAACAAAAATTTCCATTTTGTGGGTAAATTTTTATTAAATTTCAAACAAATATAAAAAAATAAATGAAACTGAAAAAAATCGGTAAATGACAGTAAATCTTTTTGAACAAATGTATAAAAAGCTAAAATAAATATTTCTTTGAAAAATAAATGTATGTTCCTTTGTTTTTAACTGAACTAAGAACTTTTTTTATTAAACAACAAACGGCAAACTATGTACATATTCTGAATGTACAAAAATTAAATTAAAGGAAAAAGCGATATTATGTAAATACATTAAAGCATTTATATTTAGCTTAAAGCTACTTTCTCTATTAATTTTTAATCTAAACTCATCCTACCCACATAGAAAAATGTATCACAAAATTTTAAGTAATTAAAAATATTTGTTGAAATTTAAATTCGATTTCTAACAAGTTTTTGTTAAAAATGTTTGTAAATTGTAATTTTTCATATAAAAATTCTTTGAAAATAAAAATTTTCGTTACCAAAAAAATAACAAGACTTTTTGAATTTTTTAAACAGTATTTTGTTTGTATTTACAAAAATATTCTATGAAAGATGTTAAATTTTGTAATTTTTTTGTGTGCATTTTAATGAAACTAAAAAAAATCAAATGCACTCAAGAATTTTAAAAAATAACAAAGAAAACAAAAACAAAACAATTAATTAAAAAAATAACATTAAATAAAATCCCAAATCTGATGAAAATTTTAAATTTGAAAAATTCAAATTAGGGCGTTTTTAATGTACAGAAAAATTAATCCAAATTAAAAAAAAAAAAAAAAATAACAAAGAGTAGGCCAATAGTGGTCACAGCTTTAAAAGCAAGCAAACAAATTATTTTGAATAAAAATATCGAAAAACAAGTAAAGCATTAAATTTAGTTTTAAAGATTTTTTTAATTTTTTTTTTGCATTACAGATTAAAAAAAATTGCAACTGAGACAAGGTTGTCGAGGTGAAAAAACTAATTTCGTAGTGAAAAAAAAATGTTTGAAGTGAATAAAATTCGAAGTGAATAAAATTTGAGGTGAATAAAATTTAAGGGGAATAAAATTTGAGGTGAATAAAATTTGAGGTAAATAACATTTGAGGTGAGTAAAATTTGAGGTGAATAAAAATTATTATTCACGTATGGTAAAAAATATGACAAAATGTTTTATTCACCAAGAACTAATATGAAGTTGTATTAAAATGCGTATGAAAAATTTTGAGGTACCTTAACATTTTCATTTATAACTGTTTTATCGTGGGATGGTTTTTGCTCATTTGCAATACCAAACTGCTATGGAGGATAACAGACAATTTGGGTGAAACCCAGCAATTCGTCTTTCACGCCGTAATCGGTACTTTTACGGACAGACATACGGACATAACTAGATCGGCTTAGAATCGCGTAAGAATCATTAGAAACAACGACTAACAAAAAAAGTATCCCAACCTAAACGTTCCGGTTTTGCTGGAATTTGGATTTGTGATAGAAAAGAGAAATCTAAGAGCGACCTGTCTAGGCTTTTGAGCCACTTCGGATTTAAAGGGGTTAAAAATGGAAATTTGTTTGTTTTTTTTTTTTTAATTTTTGTTGGAAAGGCATTTTTGAGGGTTTTTTTTAGGTAGAAATGGGTATGATTACCGTTTATATGTAGTGGGGTTATAGCAGAAATATTATTATAGATAAGTTGAATATGGAAACCAAAGTTGAAAGAGAAAATCCTAAACCCCGGCCGTTGTCCGGCTATATTAAGTTTTCTGCCGCTATGCAGAAAACCTATACCCATAAAAAAAATGTTTTAAAATCAAGCAGAAAAAACATTAAATTAAATAGAAATAATTTTGAAATCAAACAAAGTTTGTTTTCTTGTTAAATTAAATATGTTTCTGATTATTTTTAAAATGCGAAAACAAAGTCTAAAATGTTAAATATTATATAATATTTGAAAATCTCAATATTAAAAAATTAAAAAAAAAAATCTGATCAATGAAAAAAAAATAAAATGTGATTTTTGAGTTCAGTTGGTTGATTAGACTAGTTGCACTTACAAGGAAAGTATCCCCGGTGTTACCTAGCAATTCCGCTGAAATTTGTACATGTGATTAGACGAAATAAAATTAATGAACACGTATTTTTGCTTTTAATGGCCCCATCACATGATTAAGGTGTTAAAGGCAGAGGTAAAACATGTGATTTTTTTTTAAAGAAATTTTAAGCCTTTTAGTTTTCTTCGATCTTCTTGATTTGTGTAATATTTTTTTATTGAGCTAAAGATCTTTTATTTATAAAAAATTAATTATAAATATTTGTTTATCCCAAAATTGTTATATATAAGTTTTCAATTTATAATTTTCAATTATTATTTATAAAAACAATTTCCCCTGAAGAAGTCACCCAATGTGGTGACGAAATATTGGGATAAATAAATATTTATAATTAATTTTTTATAAATAAAAGATCTTCAGCTCAATAAGAAATTTTAAGACTTTCGAAAATTAAGTTAAGGCAAATTGTATACCAAATAAAAGGTATATGAAAGGCCTGTCTAGTGGGATACAAAACATACACAGTAGGTTGTCCAAAATTTTCGAATTTCTTCATGTACACCGAAAAAAGTATCACAAAATTTTAAGCGCTTGTTAAAATTCGATTTCTAACAATTTTTTATTTGAAATGTTTGTAAATTGTAATTTTAAATATAAAAATTCTTTGAAAATAAAAATTACAAAAAAATAGCAAAAAGTTCTTTATATTTACAAATTCCATTGTTGGTGCCTTATTAAGATTGTCGCGTAGTCGAATTCGACAGTAATTCGAATTGGCTGAAAAGTCGTAAAAAACACATAACTTTAAAAAAATTTTACCACTGAATTTATCATAAATAACAATCAAATTATAAAAAGTATATAATTAGAATTTAATTTCTTTATAATTTTGAATTTACGCAAAACCATTTTGTATGGACTACAAATTCGACAACCGTAATCAGACGGATTTACAAAAATATTCTATAAAAGATGTTTAATATTACAAACAGAATTTTGTAATTTTATTATGTGTAGTAGCACTCTATTGAAGCGTATTATTAAGTTGATTATAGGAAAAATGCAAAAAAAAAAATTCAAAGGTATTTATAATTTGGGTATTAAAAATCACCAAGCAACACCGAGAATATCTTCCTTGTTAGTGAGCAAACTAAATTTAATTATTTTGTAAACCAGTGTAATCAGCAAAGATATCCCACATGGCCTGAACTTGCTTGTAAACTTCAAGTTCAACTTCACTTTGTTACAAGTTATTATTTTGAACTTACCCAGGGTAATAAATGATATTTGTAAAAATTTAAGACAATACAGTAGGACACTTACCTAAAAAGAGAGAAAAGAAATAGAAATTAATTAAATGGATGTTATAGTAAAATTAAATTTAAAAAATATATAAAATATATAAATTATAAGAGCTTGTTCAAAGCTTTATAAAGTCAATTCTAAATTTTGTACCTGTTATAAATATTTTGCAAAACTAAATGAATAAAACTAAAATTGAAAATAAATTCAGTGTAAACCAGTGCTGTTCATTTCTCAATTGTCCGTGTTCAACTCACATGTATTCTTACGCTCTTGCTTTAAGTCGTCACTGAAACAGCGACGAATGAACATGTGTAGCGGATGTATGCTGATTCTTTCTTAATGCACTGTAAAAAATAATAGCAATGTACGAAAAATATTTTATGATACTACAAGATCTATAAAAATCTTTAATAGACTTAAAAAAAAACACATTTTTTCAATATAAAAGTTGAAATGTTTTGAAAAATTCGAGTCAGATCGTTCATTCATTTATTCCGATCAAATGTATTTTTTCTTTCCAAAAATTGCATTTTTTAACAGGATAACATAGTAAATCCAACAAATTAAATTATTAATATGCAAATATAATGATATTTCGATATTGATTAAAAAATCTATAATTTTTGTTTTTTTATACAATGAAAAAAGCCACCCTAATGTTTATATGTATTTATTTTTTTAGCCCATCCCAATATACCATATAGCAATCAAACTGCAATACAACTTGAGAATAAGCGTATATTAATAGTGTGTTTTAAGCTTTTCTTAATTTCGCTTATTATAATATTTATAAAATGTGAATTCACAAGCAGTATTTAACAATGCTAGAGAAAAGATTATTATACATAACTTTTTCTCAAGTATTCTTATGAACAACATACAACAACAACGCAATATGACGATTGAAATAGAAATATTTTTCAATACATTCTAGTCTTGTTGTCTTTGTTCTACACTTATAATGCATACAACAAGTGCCATTACTTTTTCTTTAAATTTGTCAAACGTGTTTTGCGTGTACATTTAGTTGTAAATTTTATATAGTGAACGTGCAATTGGATATTAAATTTGATTATTTGTATTTATGGTTAAAATTTATTATTATTATTTATATTTAAAATGAATTATTATTTTTTATATTTAAAATGAATTATTATTATTTTTTGTTTTTAAAATTAAAATAAAAAATAAATGAAATTAAAGAAAATAATTATGAATTCTCTTTTTTGACTATTAATAATATATTTTTTTGTAAGCTTATTCTACAATTGCAAGAATAAGCTTATAGTAATCATACACACATAATATTTTCACGAGGGTTCCGTTTTGATTTTTCTGCAATTGTTACGATAGCCTTTTTCAATATATTCTCAAGTCTTTTTCAAGCTTAAGGCTTGTATTTGTAAGCTTATAATAATATTTTTCTCAAGTCATTTGGTATGTTGGGATTGAACATTTCTTACAGTGCAATTCTCATTTTCTCACCAACACAACTACATTTTTATTTTTGAACAGCACTGGTATAAACGAGTATTTACCACCTGAACGTATACGTTATATTTTTTATTAATATCACTCATACGCCTACAATAAAAAAGTTTTATAATATCGATTTTTTAATAATATTTTAATATTTTTAAATCAAATTTTATGCATCAACCTGATTTAGATATCAGATTATTTTTTTATTTAAACTTGATTTCAATAAAAAAAAAACTTTATGACGCCATAAAAAAAATTATGTAATAAAATAAATTCCCATTTTTATGATTTCTTTTTTTTTGATAACAATCAAATAAAATGTAACTAATAAGGCTGAAAATAAAATACTATATCAAAACAACAGCAACAGAAAAAGTAAAATATAAAAAAAACAATAAAATTACATCACTTTAAATATATGATGCGTAAAGAAATATATTTATGGTTGTATGAAAAGTTTGTTTGTTTGTTGTTGGTGTACAAGGAGTGGCAATAAATATCATCCTATTGCAAAGTGTTGCCATTTTTACAAATACAATTTTTTATCAATTTGGGTTTGATATTCGTGAAGAAGACACTTGTGAAATATATAGGGAATAAAACTGAATCGCTAAATGCTTCAAGATCGCACAATAATTGTGGCAATGTTTGTGAATTCCATTCCATCAAAATTGATCATAAGTGACGAGGGTAATTTTTATCTCAGCGGTCACGCCAATAAAAAAAATTTTCAAAGTCACCTTGTAATCCCGGGTTTCGATGATTTGGTTTGACCAGCCAGATCTCTTGATTTGACTGTCCCGGGCGTCTTTCTCTTAGGATATTTGAAATAAGAAATCATACACCCAGAGAAAAGATTGGTTTCAATTCGATCAAAACTAATATCATTTATTTGTAAGGATTTTATTTTAATTCGGAATAACATATGTATAATCCATTAACTATACCAAAAATATGGCATTGTAAATTAAAAATAGGGAAAATGAACCAAAAAAGGATGCTATTATCCATTTATTGGTGTTTCCAATCAACTTTATGAATAAAATTCGTTTAGAAATTTCGTACAGTACACTTAAAAAAGTTTGTAAGTTAAAATAACTGAAAATATCATTTAAAAGAAATGATATTTCATTTAAAAACCGGTCTACTTAATTTTCATTTAAATTAAATGCCATTTGTTATTTATTTTTAAATGTTGATTAATCAACTGGCACATCCGTAAGAAACAAATGATATAATCAGTTAAAATAAATGTCAAAATTTTACCCACCAATCCTTAAAAAATAAATGTTATTTTCATTTATTTGAAATTATTTCCGTTTTTGTATTTTTTGTTTTTTTTTAATATACTCGTACAATACAAAATGTATGTATGTATGCATATGAAGCTATAAAAACTTTTTGTGTGAATGTATTTGTATATGTATGTGTGTTTATGAAGTTCTTGTAAATTGTATTGAAAAATTTTGTATATATACAACCAATTTAAATAAAAAAACAAATTGAAATTTTTTGAATATTTTTTTTTTTTTGAAACAGACAGCAAACAAAATTTAAATTTGTAATAACTGTTACGAACACAAATAAACCACAAGTTTCCGTTTTGTGGGTAAATTTTTATTAAACTTCAAACAAATGAAAAAAAAAAAAAATGAAACTGAAAAAAATCGGTAAATGATAGTAAATTATTTCGAATAAATGTATAAATAAGTTAATATAGATGTTTCTTTGAAAAATAAATGTATCTTCCTTTATTTTTAAATGGAACGGAAAACTTTTTTATTAAACTACAAACAGTTAACTACATAATATTCTGAGTGTAGAATCAACCATTTATTTAGTGAATGTACAAGAAAATTATTACAATCTATCAAATTTATTAATATCAAATAATCAATATTCGAAAGTAGTTACTACAAATACAGTTATCCTGATGAAATATATCATTAAATTAGGGTTTTAGTTGAACCAACCGAATTGTGGATTGTATTGATTATAGAAGCCACTAAAGATTGGTATTTGTAAATAAATGCTATATTTATTTTCCTAAAAAATTATTTAAATTCAAAATTATTTATTAAAATTTATAAGTGTTTGTGGGATAGTGGGTAGAGAGCTAGCCCAGTACTCCTAATTTCCAAGTTCAAATCCCAGTAAAGGCAAACATTTAAAAGAAAATTTTTTTTAATTAAAAAAAAAATATTCAAATGTTTAAATTACAAATATATCAAAGAAAATTAAATTAAGTTGTGGTGTAGTAACTATGAATCTGAATGCCCAGGTTCGATACCAGAAAAATCTAAAAATATATATTTTTTTTTTTTTAAATAATATTTTGTGGAACGTTATAATATTTATGTGGAATATAAATATTAAATTAGACAACTGAATATTGGCTTTTACAACCAAAAATATAATCTAATATGAAGATAAATTTCGTAACCGCCAGAATTCGATTGGCAACAAATTCGGTGGCCACAACCGATACTGTTTTCTGGATGTAGGTGAGGAGTTAAAGAATAACATAATAACAAAATTGAAAACGTGACACTACAAATATTGCGCCCAGTAATGCAAAATGTATTCAAAAGTGCCAAAATTTGCATCAAAGCCGACATTGGCCGTTTGTTGAAAAAAAAAATTTCCACAATTAATTAAAACCAAATTTTTAAGTGCGAATAAACAAAATCAGTTAAAGCCCCTGAGTTTTTACTTTAAACCAAAGTTATAGCAAAAGAAAATTAGATGATAATTTTTGCCCCACTCTGTATTAATAAAATGATTAATACACTGATAGAATATTATATTTATCTGCCAATGCAACGGTTCATAAAATTTATGAAACTTTTTTTTAATAAAAGAAAAGATTTAAATAGACAATTTATAATAAAAGAAAATTAATATCAAATAACATTTAAAGCATTTCATAGGCAGAAAACTTTTAACAGTGTAAATAAAATTCAACATAAATAAAATTCAACAAAAGACAGCCAACAACAAATTTGTAAACGTTTAACGCCAAACATTTTACGCAATTGTAAGGATAACATACAACTTTTGTATAAAAAAAATATAAAATATTATTTCTTTATTTGGGTAGAATTGTATTCCATAAAAAATTGATTTATTGCAGGGGGTAAGAGGAAGTGAAGTAAAAAAAAATAATAATTTGATTTACACAAGTCACCAAAAGAAGTATTATACGTGAAAGACTATCAAAATAAAATATGCGTTTAGCGGATAAATATAAAATATTGGTTTTTGAGACATTTTTAAAAATATTAGTACATAAAACGAATTTTTTAATTTCACATACAATCACTTCTGTTCATTTTTAGTACATTTGTAATTACTGAAAGTAATTTATAAATTAATATATTTTTTTTTCTTTTTTTTGTAATAGTTGATTGCTTTCGGATTATAAAATTCTATAAATAGATATTCTCGTTATAGACACTCGTCAAACAAAATTTATTTTAAAACTAAAAACTTGTATCCCTTAAACTACACAGACAAAAAAGTATTACAAAATTTTAAGTAATTAAAAATATTTGTTAAAATTCAAATTCAATTTCTAACATTTTTTTTTGAAATGTTTTTAAATTGTTATTTTTCATATAAAAATTTTTTCATAATAAAAGTTTAAGTTACAAACAAATACTAAAAATTTTTTTGTATTTAAAAATTACATTGTTGCTGCATTTTTAAAAAATATTTTTATTTTTGTATTCACAAAAATATTCTATGAAAGATGTTTAATATTACAAACAGAATTTTGTAATTTTACTCTATGTAGGCTAGAACCCTAGGCCTTACGTTAGTCAGGCCTTTGCTTTTTCACCAAACTGATAATTATCCATGCAACGAAAAGTTTTGTAAAATAAACGAAAATTTGTCTATTTAACAAAAATTATTGTTATTTTGACATTAATTTCGTATTTTTATGCATGGATTATTATGAGTGTAAGCTAAACTTTATTTAACTTTTTTTTTAAAAAAATTTTAGTAAATTTTTTTTTTTTTTGTTTTTTGCCATATGAATATTTTTATTTAAAAATAACATTGAAGCTACAACAAAAAAAAATTGTGTCTATTAATTTTATTTTATAAATAAATTTAAAAAAAATAATAATACCTTTTTTGTGATCAAAACTCATAACCCTAAGACTTTTAGGCTGTGTCTCTACCCACTGTACCACAGACATCTACATTTAGGCCAAGTTTTTGGGATGAGAGTTAAAATTGGTTTAGTTAAACTGAAAACGAATTTCGTCTGCCATTTCCATGTTTTTTAACATAAATTTGTCGTAACAACTTTTGGTTACATAAAATTTTGGTCTTCATTAAAATCAAATAAGTTAAAACAAATTTCAAAATCAGTATTCAAGTACAAACTGCGATAAACTTAGTTTAAATATAATCTTTATCCTAAAAACTCGGCCTTAGTTGTTGACTAATTATGAATAAAATTTTACTTTTATAATTAATATTTTGGTTGTTAAGTCTTTACGAAATTGTGGAAACTAATTATTGATTGCACTAATTTTGATAAAAAAAATATAAACATTATTTTTCAAACAAATTGGAAAATGTAATATTTTAAATGGATTGATAGTTTTTATTGAATTAGAGGTAATATTAAATTTTTACGGTCCAAATTTCATTTAATTACTCTAATGAGGGATTTGAAGTATTTTAAAAACTTTTTTGGATGATGATGGAAATTTCCATCATAACATTTATTGAACAAAAAATGCACAGAAACAAGTGTATTGTAAATTGGTTATTTCTGTCAACATTAACTATTTATTAACATACCACTATTGTAAATATTTTTTATAAATTCGGTGCGCATTGCTATGGTACAAATACCGTTTTAACATGTCATTTAATGCTTATATTTTATTTAAAAAAATATTTTAAGTGCGAAAAAGAAATATTTATGGGAATCATTTAAGTACAAAGATGAACGTCAGGGAAGTGCCAAAAGTAAGCAAAATTCTATAGGTCAGATAACATCATTTTCTGAGTCGAAACAGGGACCTTCTACAATAATCGACCTTGACTTGTAATGTGTCTCTTTGTCCAAGCAAAACTAAATCATGCTTTAGTAATTTTCATAAATAAATCATTAATTACATGCGCGGTGGTATATATGTAATACTATGGCATTGCTCAGAATCCTACAAGAATACAATTTTTTTAATACATATTTTTCAATAAAACTCGATAATGAGTGAAAGCAAATTAAAATTTTGTTTAATTTTAATTTTCACTGATATCTTATAGTGCCCTGAAAGAGTTAACATGACAGTTGAATAAATTGAAGCACAGAATCACCATAACCATAACAGGTTTAAACTTGTTGCTTCTTAAAAAGCAAATCTGAAATTTTTTGGAATATAAAAAGTGATAATGAATGGAAAAAAGGTGTGTTTTTCGTGTTTTAAATTATATTTTTTTACTTATTTCGTACTAGGCTCAAAATGTGTCTTTGCATTGTGATGGATATTTCCATCATACTGTTTTTTAATTATTTCTTCTATTATATATATTTATACTAGGATTTTGAATTGAAGAGCGAATAAACGCGAACTATATTATGTTTTAGAAAAATACAAAATAAGTTTAAACATCCAAGAAAAAGTTCATACCAAATTTTATGAAACTTCAAAGACCTTTATGTAAGGGGAGTGCAGATAATTTCATTGATAGATTACAATAATGTTGGAAAAAAACCTTTCAGAAAATACAATTTAAACTCGTAAGTTCACTACTGCAAAAACCATTTAAAAAACTCATTTCAGAATATTCTTTAAAATTTTATATTTTCAAAGTGATGAGAGTTATATTTATTAAGGAAACAAATTTGATTTGATTTGAAAAAATTGATGATTATTATATGTTTCATGAGTGTAAAATATAAAATATATCTTTAAAATTATGCATGTTAAAATCCTTTTAAAATCCACATTTTCCATCATATATTAATTTATATTTTAGCATAATGCTTAAATCCTTCTTGAAAAAAGGGAATTTTAAACAAAACTCAGTTATATAACTCACACACACACATGTTATCATCTTCCAGTACATAATTAAAGGGTGTCCCAAGAAGAACGCAATTTTTAAATCTGGCAACATTCGAAGTATCATTGTTTGACATTTGAACAATTGTTATTGTTTGCTAGTAGAAGGTACGAGGTTAGTAAAAATGGAGCGCTACACGAATGAACAACGCATTCTCATTGTGAAATTGTTTTACCAAAATGGTTAAAGTTTTGCGGCTACAGTTCGCAAATTGCGATCAATTTGGGGTCACAATAATGCTCCAAAAGAGTCAACTGTAAAGAGATTAATGAATAAATTTGCCGAAACTGGGTCTGTTAGTGACCCACCATCGACCAGGTCGATCGACCGAAAATGTCGCAGCTGTACGTGATGATGTCGCTCAAACTCCATCCACCTCAATTCGACACCGAGCTCAGCAAATTGGTGTCTCCAAATCCACTTTGCAGCGAATTTTGACGAAAGATTTGCATCTTCATGCATACAAAGTTCAATTGACTCAGGAACTGAAGCCAGCTGACCATGGACAGCGAAGGGAGTTCGTTAATTGGGTATTGGAGAGACAACATGAAAATGCTGATTTTGCCGATAAAATCATCTTCAGTGACGAGGCCCATTTTCATCTTGATGGCTTCGTCAATAGGCAGAATTGTCGCATTTGGGGTGAGGAAAATCCTCGAGTGATTCACCAAAGAAACAAATGCATCCTCAACGTGTCACTGTGTGGTGTGGTTTTTGGGCTGGAGGAATCATTGGACCTTTTTTATGAAAATGAGGCAGGTCAAGCGCAAACAGTCAATGGTGTTCGGTATCGTGAAATGATAACCAGTTTTTTCTTGCCTAGAATTGAAGAAATGAATGTGTGGTTCCAACAAGACGGCGCCACATGTCATACAGCCAGAGAAACAATTCAATTACTGCATCAGTCATTTCCCGGTCATGTTATTTCGCGTTTTGGAGATCAGAATTGGCCGCCTAGATCGCGCGATTTAACACCATTAGATTTTTTTCTTTGGGGTTTTTTGAAGTCGATGGTTTACGCTAATAAGCCGACGACGACTCAAGCCTTAAAAGAGGAAATTGGACGCTGCATTAATGAAATACCGCAGCATTCATGCAAAACGGTCATTGAAAATTTCATTAAAAGATCGCGTGCATGCCAGCAAAGCCGGCCCTTTACATGCTAAACAATAACAACAACAACAACAATAAAACAGGGCAGTTACGGTCTCGTAATACTATTCCTAATTGTACGCCCAGGAAAAAAACTTTATCATATTTATGATACATTTCATAAATATGAAAACAAAAATAAACTTAATAGATTTTCGTCCAATGTAACAATTTATAACTATGAAGAAATGCAAACTAATGAGATGTGTTTATTTATTAATATTAGATATGATTAAGAATGTTTATAAAATATAAAGCAAGATTTATAAAATTCTTCTTCATAATTATGAAAAAGTTTCATCAATATTTTTAAAAATCACTATTTATGGTGAAGTTTCATATATATGAAAAAACTTCTTCATGAAGAAATTTCTTCATATTTATGAAAAAGTTTCGTCAATATGATGAAAATTTTTTTATTTCAATAATTCAGGAAATAAAATAAATACACTTTATGAGAATTACAAACAGCAGTGTTTTACAATCAAAATATAAAATTTCCAATTTTCATAACTTTTTTGAAATACTTTTCATAAATATTATGACAAACTATGTCTGAATCAGTTTCATCAATATGACGAAATATTTTCCCCTGAGTGTATTATCATATACACACAATACATGTGTGTGTGTGTGTACGAGTGTATGTGTGCTACTTTAATATGACAGCTTTAAATTGGCTGCAGTTCAAAATTGTTAAACATCATGTAGAAGAAGCTTGAACAACACCAGTAACAACAAAAACGCCAACAACAACAACAAAGTAGTAGAAATAAAAAGAAAAAGAAATTTTATAATTTCATAACAAAACAACCAACATAAGCGTTTTTAGAATACTGCTGCTCATAAATGGTCATAAGTTGATATCTCGTAACTGTCAATGTTTTTTTAAACTGGAGATATGGATGTCATATGATATATTAAGGTAAGATGGAGAATTTATTTATTATTGCTTATTTAAAGTTGTATAAACTAATTGGCAGCAGTCAACTTATGACCATGAGATGTGTACAGGACAAAAGCAAAACTACCAACAACACATACTTAAATAAAACAACAAACAAAACAAAGAAAAATAAAAGAACAAACAAAAATAACATTAAGCTCCACCACATTTATAAACCAGACTATCAGCACACACACACACACACACTTAGTTTTATTTATTGTACCCTACACTCAGGGAACAAGTTTCATCATATCCATGGAAATTTTCATAAATCGTTTTTTTTTTTAAATATGATTAAATATTTCATAAAAATTTAAGACAAATGTTTAACAATTCTTCATCATTTCAATTAACAAAAATAACAAAAAAAAACTATTACAAATTATTTATTTCGGTAGCAAACACTTCCGTTTGTAATTTTCATTAAGTTTGTATATTACACAACTTAAATAATTTTCAAGAAACAACAAATTAAAATTAAAAAAAATCAACATATTGATGAAATACGATGAAACTTCTTTATAAATATTAATAAATCTTCTTCATAAAATTATCATATTTATGAAACTTCCTTACAAATACGATGAAACTTTTTCATAAATATGATGAAACTTTTCATAAATAATGATGAAATTTCTTTATAACTATTGAGCCAACTTCTTCATAATTATGAAAAAACATTTTTTGTTTATTTTTTTTTTTACCCTACACTCAGGGAAAAAAGTTTCATCATATCCATGAAACTTTTCATAAATCGATTTTTTTTAAATAAGATGAAGTATTTCAAAAAAAAAATTTAAGACAAATTTTTCACAAATCTTTAAAATTTTATTAAATAAAATTACAAAAATAAAACTATTACAAATTATTTATTTCGTTTGCAAACACTTCCGTTGGTAATTCTCACTAAGTTTGTATTTTTATTAACTTAAATAATTTCAAAAAACAAGAAATTGAAATTAAAAAAAATCATCATATTGATGAAACTTCCTCAAAAATATTATGTAACCTTTTCATAAATATTAATGAAACTTTTTTATAAATATTGGTGAAATTTTTTCATAAATATGATGAAATTTCTTCATAAATATTGATGAAACTTCAACACAAATATGAAGAAACTTCTTTTTAAATATTCTTAATAAACATTAAGAAACTTCTTCAAAAATATAACGAAACTTCTTCACAAATATTAATGAAGCTTTTTTTTATAAATATGAAGAAATACCTTACTAAACAATTGATAAAACGTCATTCATAAATATTAATGAAACGTCTTTATAAATATTCTTAATAAACATTAAAAAAATTCTTCAAAAATATAACGAAACAAATTCATTAATCAAACTTTTTCATAAATATGAAAAAATTCCTTAATAAGTATTGATAAAACGTTTTCACAAATATTAATGAAACATCTTCATAAATATTGATCAATTTTTTTTATAAACATTGATGAAACTTCTTCATAAATATGAAAACTAATTTCAGAATCTTACTTAAATTTTTTTGTAAAAATTTTCATCATATTTAGGAAAGGTTTCATAAATATGAAAAACAAATCATTAATTTGGATTTCTGTGAAGATTTTCATCACATTTATTATGTTTTCATAAATATGACCTCAATCTGGTCCAAACATGTTCATATGTGTTCATAGCACGAGACCGAACTTAAATCTACACAGAATTCGCGTTATGGGATCACTGGCCGCGAATGGGCTAAACAAAGTTTTATATCAACGTTATGGGGGATCAACGTTATGGGGGATCGCGACCCTCAATTTTTCCTAATAAAAAATCAATTACAAATTATATCTTAATACCCTAACCGAGCACTAGCAACAAAGGCTTTTGGCTCGTTGTAGCCAAAACAGACCAGAGCCTCTGGTGGGAATCGAACCCACGACCCCCGCACTGATAAGCTAGCACGCTACCAACTAGCCTACCGGGGCGCTCAAAATCCTAGAGTTTTTAGGTTTTTTTAGGGTATTATTTACCTAAAAATTCTATGTACAGTTCCATCTGTCGTATTTTTTGCTACTACTTTTTTTCTGAAAATCTTCGGATTTAAATGTTTTTATTTAAATAAAAAAAAAAATTTAAATTGAAAAAATTTAAATTGTGATGTGAAAGTTAGTGGGAACTGCTGGTCTATACCTTGTCGGTTTTGGGGGTTATCGTACACTTTGTTGTGAGGATTATGACCTAATCTTTTTTTGGTCATTGATCCAAATTTTATAGCCGAAGGTCGCAAGGCAAAAAAAGCTAAGGATAAAACCTCAGAGACCGGATGAAGGCCGATATGCAGAAACAATTTCCTAAGCGAAGCCGACTTCGAACATAACACAGAATAGAAAATACATAAACCCAAAAAGCTTTACTCAGCGAAGCCGACTTCGGACTATCCTCACATTGGGGATTAGGTTCTTTTAAAAAAGGATCTTAATGCCCATGAGGAATTTGTCTATTTTTAAAACTTGGTGTTAAGACCAAATGCATGCTGATTATAGCCCCCATTTTAATTTGGGTGCTATGACTGAAAATATCCAGAGAAGTCATGACAAATATTTTTCTAAGGTTGGTTAAAACTTTAATATTCTAACTTGTATTTTTTACAAATTTTCTTATTGTTATTTGATTTTTTTTGGGTATAAAAACGATATGAAAACTGAAAAAAATTGCAAGTTGTTGTTTCATGTGCACGTATGCAAGTATACAAATTACATTCATAAAACCAACACACAAAAAAAGTACCTAAATAGTTTTTTATTTTCTTTTATTTTGACATTTTCTACACCCATGTAAAGAATTTAGAAAATGTTGCAAACTGTTGTGTTTACGGAAATCGTGGGTGTTATTTTTTGTAATAAATACGAAAATCTACATTTTCATACATGAAACGAAGGTTGTTTGGGAAATATTTTAAGGTGAACTTATTTTTGTGTTTGGAAATCAAAATACATAATTAGGAGAAATTTTTTGAGTTATCGAGATCCATTTGAGATCCTTTTAAAAACTCCTTAATATTTCCCCACATGATTATACTCAAATGAAAGGTAATTTTATTATTATTCAAAAGTTTTTCTAAGTCGATCGATATACTTAAAGGTGGGGTTAGGTCCATTGTTTTTGTTAGCTACAGATCTCAGCACAAACTTAAATAGAAGGTTTATCAAAATCAATGAAATCTAAGAATAACAACAATTTTTTTCAATTTGCAATAAATATTTAAAAAAAAAATACCTCAAAATTAAAAAAAATTGTTATTAGTTATAATGTGAAGAATTGAAATACATATTTTGATAGAAAAATATTTTATAAATAGAAAATTATTTTTACAATTTTTTATAAGTTTTGTGGGATTTTAGCACATTTAATTACTTTAATGAAAATTTTCTTTTTTTTTATAAAATATTTGTAAAGCTCAATATGGAATTCTTTTTGCAACCAATTACTAAAAAAAAACTTATCATTTTAATCCCAATTTCCTATCGGGACTACACCTTTGCAAATGCTTGTTGTTTCAAAGCAGAACATATTATTCTACTTTCTTAAAACAAAGCTTTAGTTAACAACTCTAGAGGAATAAAAAAAAAAATGGAAATATAATTCTTAATAAAATTTTCCACATCACGAAACAACAAAACGGCACATATTGTTTCATATGTCAGCTTAAATATTCCTAGAATATTACGTGTTTCATTATAAAGTTTTAAACATTTTGCATAATGATGGTTGAAGTATATCGATGGCTTAATAAAGAAAGGCCCTAACTCGTTTTTTAGTTTCTTTAGAGGAGAACGGAAAAATTTAAATCTAAAAAAAACTTTGAATAATAAATTTCTTTGAATAAAACATTTTATTTTATTTACAGTCTTGATCAAAAATTTCATTGAAAAATAAAATTTATATCCAGATTTTTTCAGATTTTATAAAGTTTCTTGTTTCTCCTTTAAAGAAATATAAAATTTAGTTAACACCTTTCTACATATAAATAAATACACATTAGCGTGGACTGAAATCGGCCTTTTGAGGAATTTCATTTAGAGCGGAGGTAAACAATTTAAGGATAAATGTAAAAAAGTTTTTTTTGACAACCCAAATCGGAATTGATCTTCGACTTCCCGTGTAAAAAAAAGAGCACACAGAAAAAGTTATTACCAAAAAAAAAAATTCAATTAAATGTGATTTTTGAATTTTTTTTAATTTTCAATTAAAAGTTTAATCATATCAATTAAATTTTAATTGATAATAAACTTGGTGAAAAAAATATTCTAATAAAAATAATATTATTAAAAACTAAATATTAATAAAAAAAAAATAAATATTAAAAAATAAATATAAAAAGACACTTATTTAATTTTCAAAATTGCATCTCAAAGCCCTAACCAAAAATAAAAAAAAAACAAGTAAAAAAGGGCTAAATTCGGCTGTGCCGAATCTTTGAATACCCTCCACCAATATCCTAAAAAGATGTTCTCTTCTGTTTTTGATACAAATAATATAAAAAAAACTTTAAAAGTAAAATTATGTAGGTGAAAAAATGTTTTGAGGTGAAAGACTTTTTTAGATGTGAAAAGAACTTTTTGGTGGAAAAAAAATTTAGAGGTGGAAAAAAAATTTTTAAGGTGAAAAAATTTTTTGTGGTAAAAAACAATTTTAGTGGTGGAAAAATGTTTGAGGTGAATACAAAATATTAACTGCTAAGCGACTGGTGAAAAAATATGAGAAAATATGTTATGTACCAGTCGCTACTATGAAATTGTACTAAATTTGTATAGGCAATTTAGAGGCACCTTTACATTTTCACTAGTTTTTTTAAACATGGACTGCACAAAAAACACATTTTAAAGCATAGTTTTTGTCAAATACTCGATTTCGTTCCGGCTAATGGGAACTAGCTCTGCAGCTGAATATGCCTAATGTATTTTTGAGATTTGAGGGATTGACAAATGTATATTTATGTTAATTTTTTCTTTTATAAAAAAATACAGATGAATAAAGTGCGATATTGTGCTCTTAAACATCTAAATAAATATTGATTTAGAAAATTAAAGTATAATATACACATTAAACATATATTTTGCAAAGCTTTTTGCAAACATTCTTTTATGTTATGAACGAAATAGAAAATCAATAATACCCTGTTGTATAATGTAGCAGAATATGCCTTATAGGGAGAATTTTTTTTCAGATGCGCCACCTATTGGGAAATAGTTTCAACTAATGTTCTTTCTTTAACAAATTAATGTCTTTGATTTATGTAACAGAACTTTTGTTATTTAGTTTTAGTAATGTTATTTACAGAGATCTGCTCTGTTAGCGACTCTAACATTTCTACTTACTTAACAGAAAAAAAATAGATACAGAAAAATTGTACCAATTGGATGGAAAATTAAGAGGTATCTTCACATTTTCACTTATAACTTTTGAACCGCTTGACCGATTATGCTCATTTTAAATACCAAACTGCTCGGGAGGATGTTTAATAATCTGGGTAAAAATAGGCAACCCCGCTTGCGTCTTCGCGTCGTGATCGCCATTTCAACAGACAGACAGTCGGACGACAGACAGACAGACAGACAGACGGACATCGCTAAATCGACTTAAAATTGCATAAGCATCACGAATATATATACTTTATGGGGTCTTAAACCTATATTTCGACATGTTACAAACGGAATGACAAACTGATATATACCCTCACCATATATGGTGGAGGGTATAATTATTAAAAAGAAAGAGAACCGCGCTCATTGTTTAAAATTACAAATGTAGTGTTTGTATCCAACAGAGTGGTATACACATCAGTGTTGCCAGATAAGGGGATTTGGCTTCAGATTTGAAAATTTATTGATACAAAAAAGAATTAAATTTGGATAGATTTTTCAGATCGATATCTAATCGAAAGCTATTTCTGCTAAATTAATGACGTGACGTATTGGTTTTAATGCAGAGCTTGATAATTCATTTTATATCATATTATTAATTTTATGAATCTATGAATAAATTATAATCACTTCATATCAATGATTCATTTTTGACTTGATTGAATAATTTGTTTTTTTTTTTAATTCTGTTCGGAAACGATTTTTGGATATTTGATTTGTTAAAATTTAATCAATTTGATTGATTCTATGAAAGGAATCAACAAAATTGAAATTGATTCTTTAGATTTGATATTAATTGAATTAAGTAGAAAATTATCCAAACAATAAACATAATTTTGCAAATCGAAATTAAATCAATCAATCAAGGTCTTTTTTAAACTTAAAAATATTGTTAAAATTTGAATTCTTTTAATGAGTCCATCAATTTTTTCCAGAATATTTATTTTAAATTTTTAGCAAACAAAATCTTCGAAAAATCAATTTAAAAAAAAGGAAAATATGATTATTTAACAACAAACTTTTTTGGCAACACTGCGGATATACATGCACCAGTTATAATAAAGTTGGTACCATAGTATTTTTTGTGGTGCTATTGGCACCTCAAAAGTACTATGGTACTGCTGTGAACTATTTGGTACAAAGTATTTAAAAATTCTCATGCGTTGATGAATTACATACAAATATATGTATAGTTGATAAAAAAAAAATATTGAAAATTTTATTAAAATTTTAATTGATTTGAATATGGAATTTCAATCAAAAATTTTATAAAAAAATTTCCATTAAAATTTGATTAAAATTTTAATTGATTTTTGGTTAAAACTTTAATTAAAGTTTTAATTGATATAATAAAAACTTTATTTGAAAATGTTGTAGATTTTTGATTAAAAATTTAATAGATATGATTAAAAAAAGAATTAAAAAATTTCAATTAATTTTAACATAAAAAAATTAATTAATTAATTAATTATAACAAATTATTTTGCTGGTCCAAATTCAATTAAATTTTTATTTGTTTTTACAAATATTTTAATTGAAACACGATTTTAGTTTTTTCTGTGCAGATGTGATATGAGACTGTTTAGATCTTAAAATTGGGGATAAATTTTAAATCTAATTAGATCTGTTTAAATCTAAATAGATCTGGCACACCATTCGTATATAGTCAGGTCCAACTCGCTATGGATATTATAACATGTTCATCAGATTTAAGAAGAAATTAAAAAGCAAAGCTTTATTTTTATAGAATTTTTTTTTTGTGCCTTTGAAAACGGTTACTAGATATGATCATATCTGGCACCAGATAGGTTCTCATATGATTAAATTTGCTCATATCTGGGCACAAAATTTAAAAAAAGAAAAATCAAGATCAATTTAGATAAGAACAGATTTGTTACTAAATCTGAACAGATCTGTACATTAAGTGTATCACATATGCCAAATATAATCATATATGATTTGGTCTGACACTATATCGAATTAGATTCAATCACATCTAATTAGATGTTAGCAGATTCGCTCAGATTTAATCTTTTTTACAGTTGCGCTTTTTTATCTAAAAATCTGGAATTTTCGTATTAAGTAAAAAATTTTTGGAAACCAAAATTTTTGATAAAGTATTTTTCATTATTCCGTTTTATTTTAGAGAAAAAAATTCAAAAAAAAAATCGACCGAAAAAAATTCTAATTTCCACAATTAAATTTTTAAATCGACTTAAATTGGTAAATGCAATTTTTGTTAAATTGAACTAAAAAAAAGTTTGTAAAATTACAGTTTTATTTGTAGTTAAACTGAGGAGTACATTTTTTTTTTCAAAGTACATGGAAACTGCCTGAACTGCACGCTTAGTTATCGTGGAACTTTAAAAAAAAAAAAAAATTTTAAATTTCATTTTTTGATAACCTCTTGACGGGGGGAAAGGTAAAGCTAGTGTTAGTCAAAATTTTCGTCCATTTTTCTCTATCTCTCCTCAAAAATCGTGAGGGGAGGGAAAAAAGTGCCATCTCTAAAATATGAGATCTACCGGGTAATAGCAGACACATAAAAATGTTATAACATATTTTAACAATAAATTTAAAAAATGGATTCTTAAAAATTCGTTATAAATAATTTTGAAAATTAGTTAAAGCCCTAAAAATTTTTCAGTATTGTGTTAAAAAAAAGATAACTAAATTAATTGTTTTAATCTGTGTTTGAACACAAAAAATTTGTAAACAATTTATCAAATCAAATTGAAACCCGTTTGAGAGATATTTTAATAAAGACATATTATTTTCAGTTTAGCTAGTGTCAATTCTTGTCTAAGATAAGACTCTATTGTCTTAAATGTTATTCGATAATCAAGTTCCCAGCTTAAATGATTTCTCAAAAAAATTAATTTGATTTTAATTAAAATTCTTTTAAATTCATGTCTAAATACTGCTTTACATATTATACTTCCTTTTGAAAATGTTGAACTTTATAAATCTACCTCTCTTTAGTCACTCAAAGGATTATGGTAGAGTTTTTGTAAAACAGACTGAACAATATTTTTTTTAAAAAATTTCTTACTACCCAACATACTAAATGACTTGAGAAAAATATTATTATAAGCTTATAAACACAAGCCTTAAGCTTGAAGAAGACTTGATAATATATTGAAAAAGGCTATCGTAACAATTGTAGAAACATCAAAACGGAACCCTCGTATTATGTGCGTATGATTACTATAAGCTTATTCTTGCAATTGTAGAATAAGCTTACAAAAATAATATTGTATTAACTTGAGTATAGAAAAGCTTATTTGAATCAATATATTTATAAGCTTTTTTACATAATTGTAAAATAAGCTTCACATATAATATATTATTAAGTGTTGAAAAAAAGAAATCACAATTATTTTCTTTAATTTCATTTTCTTTTTATTTTAATTTAAATATAAATAATAATAATTCATATTAAATATAAAAAATTATAATTCATTTTAAATAAAAAAAATATAATTCATTTTATATATAAATAATAATAATTAATTTAAACCATAAATAAAAATTATTATAAAAATTATTAAATTTAATATGCAAATGCACGTTCACTTTATAAAATTTACAACCAAATGAACACGCAAAACACGTTTGACAAATTAAAAAAAAAAAAGTAGCTGCACTTGTTATATACATTACAAGCGTAGAACAAAGACAACAAGACTACAATGTATTAAAACATATTTCTATTTTAATCGTCATATTGCGTCGTTGTTGTGTGTTGTTTATAAGCATACTTGTGAAAAAGTTATGTATTATAATCTTTTCTCAAGCATTGTTAAATACTGCTTGTAAATTCAAATTTAATAAACATTATAATTAACGAAATTAAGAAAAGCTTGAAACACACTATTAATATAAACTTATTCTCAAGTTATATTGCAGTTTAATTGCTATATGGTATATTGGGTTTGTACAAGGTCTATTTACTAGGAATTGTAAGTATGTTGTAGAAAATGTTAATTCTTTTCTACACTAACAAATGCCCAACTACAATAAAATCCTTTGTATTTTTAGGTCTGTCTTGTGATGTCTTGTCTTGTTATCTGTGTAGTTGTAGTAGTAGTTATTGTAGTTGTAGTAGTAGTTGTTATATAACTTGAAAACTCTTTTGAAAGTTAATTGAAGTACTTACTTGTACATACAATATTGACAAAGAGAGGCATCCAAGTAACACAAAGGATATTCATAGACAAGTAATTCAAATAAATTTTTATTTTCCAAGAGAAAACGGAATTCTTCTTGATGGTTTGTTAAACTCATTGTTAGACACTGGCATACAAGTAATTTAGACTTTATTCATATGTTATAATTTAAATTTAAAGATTTAAAAAATGGTGTTCCAATATGCTTATAAGAAAAAAGTTTTATTTTATGAAAATCCGTGAAGAATAAATTAAGAATAAATAGCCAAATATTGGCCGTTAACATGGACTCCTCTAAAATTTATAAGTTTTTTGAATAAAATTAAAAAAAAAAATTCATTAAATAATAATAAGAAATTCGGTTTAAAATTTAGTGGAATGCATTTGGGTTTATTTATTAACCTGGTAGATTTAGTGTTAAATGTTGATGGAACAACTTTACACTCTTAAAAAAAAGGTCCGTACAAATTGTCCAAGACAACGGAAAATAGTACCAGCACTCAAATAGAATAGTGTGTAAAAGTTACAGAAAAATCTGTAATATGCTAGTTAGAAAAAATTTAACTAATTTTAGTCAGGCAGACCGTTTGCCTAAAAAATTAGTAAAAGTTACTAAAATTTAGTAAAATTTTAGTCAACACATAATTAGTGGTAACAAAATTGATTGATTTTAGAAAATCGATTTTACTTAAATCTTTACTAAAACTTGATTAAATTTTAGTAACTTTTACTAATTTTTGCTACTACTTTCACTTAACTAAAGATTACAGGGATAAAATTTCATTATATTGATGAAATTGTGATAAAAATCCATTATTTCATAAAAAAAATATATAAAAAACAACTCTTTTAAATAATTTATTTCGGTTGCAAAACACTGTTTTTGGTAATTCTCATTAAGTTTGCATTTTAATTTCCTTAAATAATTTAAAAAAATACATATAAAAATAAAAAAACCCCATCATATTGATGAAATTTATTCATTAATCTTTTGTAAAGTTTTTTTAAATATTCTTCAACTTTCTTTAAGATTTCATAAATATGAAGAAACATATCATCAATTTTGATTTTTATGAAACAGCGAAAATATTTTAAAAATGTGATAAATAGAAAAAGCTTCTTCCCTGAGTGTGCACTCATCAAAAAAAAGTCTGTAATGGCAACTGAAAATTTTGCTGTTATTTCTGGAAATTTTGCTAATTTGAGACCAGCGGTATTTTTTGCTAATCTTAGCAACGCATGTCTGCTGACGTGTAGTACAATGAAACTTGTAGACAAATTAGAAGCCGCTACTAAATTTCAGTAAACATTTTGTAAAGTGGAATTTAAAATCTGTTTGATAAAATCAGCAAAAAAATTGACTAAATATTGTGAATATTAGTACAAAATTTTAAATTTATTTTTTTTTTTATCGAGCATCAATTTTTTTTTATTTTTTTTTTAAATATTTTATACAAAATTAAAAAAAAAAATCAAAGGCTTTAAAATTTTAAAAATTGTTAAAACATAAACAAATTAATCATTTTGTTTTTATTTGGTAATTTCTGTTTTGAAAAATATTTTAGTCAAAATTTTTTTACTTTTAAGATCAAATTTTAATTGTTTTTAGGGCTGATTTTTAGAACTAAAAAAACTTTTAGGGCTTTTTTAAGTGAATGTCCTACTTTAAGACATGAGTCGGTATATTCACTTCCGATCCCTGTTTTAATCTATGTAACATTTAAGTGCAATTTAAGTTTGTAGGTGTAAGTTTTAATTATAAATAACATTTCCTTCAATATCAACTTTTTTAAAATTAGTAATTATTTTTGCTAATTTTAGCTAATCGATTTCAAAAATTTGTAAAATGATTTCTGAAATTAGCAACAAAAATTTGTAAATATTCTGTAAAAACTCTGTAATTTCTAAAATGTAAATAGCAAAAACATTTGCTAAATAATATTTTTTTTTACTAAAAATCAGTATAAAAATAGTAAAGTGGGATTGAAAACCGTTTTCAAATTTTTCTACTAATTTTTTTTTCTGAGTGTAGCTCCACAAATGGGTTTAATATTTATTTTCAAGTTTTGGTGGATTTATTTAGGTGAAAAATATTTCAAAATATTTCAAAATGTCCAAATTTTATTTTTGGTACTTTTGAGGTCAAAAAAGTACAATTTTTAATCCTTATTATCGTAGCGTCGTCATAACACGACACAACTTTAAAAGCAAATGCGCAGTAAAAATCATAAGATAGTATAAAAGCTTGACTACAACAATTTTTTTTAGAAAGCTTTAATATAATGATTTAAAAATTTTCTTAAAACTGGGTTTTAATGTTTTTAAGAAGATCATAATTATTGCAGAGTTAAAGACATTTCTATAGAAAAAATAAAAAAAATTCAGAAAAATTCTATTTAAGCCATAACAATTTTCTTGGAAAAATTTTAAAGATTTCTTAGTTCAGCAGAATATGGGTTAATGAAGTTTGATACCCCATTAACATTTTCATTTACTACAACCGAATTAAATTTAATGTTTTTCACTTGTTTTTGTATTTAAATAAAGGTATTTTTGCTTTAGTGTTTTTTTTTTCCTTTTCAATATGGCAACTCTTTTCAAAACTCTCTCCCCCTTTGATAAATTTCTTCTCTTGCTTTCATATTATATTTTCGTATTTGCATATTCCTATTGGACATGGGCATTCTTGTTTGTTTTGGTGACCGATTTTCCAGTTAAATTTATTGTAAAGAACTAGTATGCTCTTCTAGTTCAATTAATGTTCGACAATTTCGTTCAATTGTTCATGTAACAGTTTTCAACAAGGGTTGCCATAATTGCGGATTTTTCTGCATTTTGTCGATTTTTCAGCATTTTGCCGATTTATTTTCAAACAATATGCAAAAAACATCTCACTTTTATTTTTAGTGATTTATTACAGCAATGAATTAAAAAATAATTATTTTTGAAATCTTTAAAGAATTTCCCTATTTCAAAAATAAATCCAAAAAATAAGAATTTGTTTCTAAGAACAGAAAAAAATCTTTGAAAATTGTGTTATTAATTATTAGAATTTTTGGCATAAGATTTTTCCAAAGAAAACATCTTTACTCAATCAATACTTTTTCGGGTTCAACGAAATTTTATATTTTTTTCGAATAAGGGTGTTAAATCAAACTTTTCGAAAAAGGGCTTTCATTTTCGACCAATACGTTATTTCAAAACTAAATACATTCTGTTATTAAAAAAATTTTGTAAAAAAAAAAAAATTACCGCGAAATTTCAAAAAAAAAAAAAATATTTGATTTTGATATCAATAAAATTTGTACAAAAAATGAAAAAATTTGTATAATTATTACCTTTTAAAGCCTGAAATTTCAAATAATCACGATAATAATTCTGCATAAAACCTTGTACAAGGGAAAAATAATTAAAATTATGAATTGTTTGTAGTGTTTTGCGGATTTCCTTCCTTCTGTAAAGTTCTATCAAAGGATTTAATACCCTTACTTGAAGCTCATTTCTGTGTAATTTTGGAATACATTTTTTCAGTCAATTAATTTAAAACTTAATTTCGATATTTGTAGAAAAAATTTTTATTCCAAAATGTTTTTAACAAAAACTATTAAAAACTCAATTTCCAATTATTTTAAACATGTTTTAATAAAAAATATATAAAAAGTACTATATTTCATTTTTATTATTTTATTTGCCTAATGTTATTATGGCTTTGAATAATTGATCTCAAAAACCTTTATTTTAAAGTAAACGTTTAGTTTTTGAATTTTTTTTCCGTACTATGTAACATTGAATTATTTTTTTTTTTTTTTATTCAACATTTTGTAATTTGAAAGCCTAGAGGCCAATTAATAAATTACAAAATTCCACTCACTTTTCTTTAAGCTTTTTATTAATTAAAATTTAATTAAATATCGTTTAAATGAGTATTTGTTAATGTGCAGGTTTTTTTAACCAAAGTGCGAAAATGCTGAATTTTTGGGAAAAAATGACAATTCATCGTCAAAATCCTCTATCAGGCCTGATTTGTCAATCGTTCGCTTGGCCATTTTGTTAGCGAACTATTTATATTGTTCAGGTAATACCTGTTATACAATAAAAATTAAATAAAATTGTTCCCAACAAAAAAAACATAAATGAACGATTGAACTAAAACAACATTTTGTAGTAAATTAAGTTTTTGGATCAATTAAGTGAACAGTTCAATAGAAATAGTTCGTTTTCGAACTAAACGACTTTATGGCCGACACACAAGCTGGGTTTATGTGGCAAACTATCAAAGTTGGTTTATTTCATTCCCATATAAACACATAAGCCATAAGTTAACACTACACTTAACGCTTAAATTTGTATGGGAATGAAACCAACCTCGATAGCTTCCCGCATAAACACAGCTAAATTTTCCTTAAAAGGCACCCCGAAAACTCACTAAATTAAGCACTAAAAAAAAATATTTTATACCCTAAACTTTTGATACGGCTCATAAGAAAGATCTAATATATTTTTTTTATTACTCACCATTATATATTTTTCTATGAATAATATTATGAAGATTTACATTAAAAATTAATATTTTCAAACGCCCGTACCGATTTTCGTTTATATTTTATAAATTTTAGTAACAAATTATACACTTAATTGTATATAGTAAATGAAATTATTATTAATTTACATTTTTTAAGTAGCATAAAAAAAGCGAATAATGTTTTTTTTTTAGTTTTAGTTTATTACATATTTTACTAATGGATCAATCCCGTTTTATAAAAGAGAGCAACAATATTCCCATTAGGAGAAATTGGAAGAATAAAAAGAATTAACTAACAAATACAACAACACGTAAAGGCAACGATGTTTTTTTTTAAGTTATTTTAACACGCACTTTTTTTTTGCTTTTATTACTTTTGTTCAATGCAAAATAGAAAATCTAACAATTCTTAATATTTATCAAAGTAAAAGAAAGCAAAGAAAACAAAGCAAAATAAATAACTGTAAAAAACAACAGCACTTAAATTCCACAATTTACTTATTTTTGTTGTTGTTGATTTTTATATTTGCTAGTTTTTTACTTTTCTATAAATATTTTATTTTACTTTTTAATAATTTTGTATTATTACATATTAAATTAAAATTTACTATAGTTTTTTTATAATTCAAACACTTTTACTATTTTTTTTTTTTTCAAACTAAACTTACGCACGAACGGCTCATTAAAGCTACCGATTTAGATGAGTACTTAATAAAAACTAAATAACAAGATAATACAAGAGTTGTAAAGCAGTGATGCTATTGTGGAAATTCCAGTGAGTTATAAATATTCCATTTTTTTTTTCTCAACAACATCTAAATTAACAATGTTTTTTTTAGTTTTTTTGTTACTTTTGATCAATGCAAAATAGAAAAACCAACAATTCTTAGCATTTGCCAAAGTAAAAGATAGCCAAGACAACAAAGCATAATAAATAACTGTAAAAAACAACAACACTTAAATTTTACAATTTACTTAGTTTTGTTGTTGATTTTTATATTTGCTAGTTTTTCGAATTTTTATAACTATTTAATTTTACTTTTTAATAACTTTGTATTATTACACATTTAATTAACATTTATAGTTTTTTAATAATAATTTTATTTAAATTTACGCACGGACGACTCATTAAAAGCTACCGATTTAGATGAGTACTATTTAAAAAAAAAACAAGACTTGCAAAGCAGTGATGCCACATGCTATTGTGAAATTTCCAGCGAGTTATAAAAATTTCGCTTTTTCCTATATATTATGCGGCAAGCTACAAAAGTTGGCTTAAGTCATTCCCATATAAAATTGACATAAGCTAACATGTAGAGTTAACGCTTAAATAGCTGTGTATATAGCTTCCCGCATAGACACAGCTTTTTATATAATATTTTTGTAATATTTTTTATTGAGCTAAAGATCCTTCATTTATAAAAAAAATTAATTATAAATATTTATTTATCCCAATATTTCGTCACCACATTGGGTGACTTCTTCAGGAGAAAATGTTTTTTTAATTAATTTAAAAAAAAACTATTAAAATAAAAAAAAAAACAATTAATTATAAAAAAAAACAATTTCCCCTGAAGAAGTCACACAATGTGGTAACGAAATATTGGGATAAATATTTATAATTAGTTTTTTTTATAAATGAAGGATCTTTAGCCCAATAAAAAATATTACACAAATCAAGAAGATCGAAGAAAACGAAAAGAATTATATTATATTTTATTGAATATAACGAAAACTATAATTTTTTCTAACTTTATGCCAATTTCAAATCTGATTCATAATTATTATATGTAAATCAGACTTATTAGCTGAATTTCCGCCACAAACATATATTAAGGGACAAATAGTAGAATTCGTTTTGAAACTTATGTAAAAATATTTCAATAAAAAGGGGGCTTTTATGGAAATTTTCTGATCAATATATAAAGAATATTTCGTTAAACAAACTCGTTTAGAAATTTTTAGGAAAATACTTTTTAAATTATAATTTTTTGTACTTAATTCTGAAGGAATTCGATTGTTTGATTTATTAAGCACATATAAAATATAGATATCCCATTAAACTTGGTATAAGCCAACGTGTAGTCTTAACGCTTAAATTTGTATGAGAGTGACAGAAGCCAACCTAGATAGCTTCCCGCATAAACACAGCTAAATTTTCCTTAAAGGGCACCACGAAAACGCCCTAAATTAAACACCAAAAAAAAATGTTTATCCCCTAAACTTTTAATACGCCTCATAAGAAAGATATAATACATATATTTATTAGATCTATTCGATAAATTTTTTGTTTTATAAATTTCATTACTCACCATTATATATTTTTCTATAAAAAATATTATGCAGATTTACATTAAAATTTTATATTTTTAAGCGCCCGTACCGATTTCCGTTTATATTTTACAAATTTTAGTAACAAAATATATACTTAATTGTATATAAATAAAGTTATTATTAATTTACTTTTTTTAAGTAGCATAAAATGTTTTATTCAGTTTTGATTATTACATATTTTACTAATGGATCAATCAAATCAATCAAAAAAGAGAGCAACAATATTCCCATTAGGAGAAATTGGAAAAAATAAAAGGAAAAAACTAACAAATACAACAACACGTAAAGGCAACGAAGTTTTTTTTAAAGTTATTTTAAGACGCACTTTGTTTTTTGCTCTTATTACTTTTGGTCAATGCAAAATAGAACATCTAACAATTCTTAATATTTATCAAAGTAAAAGAAAGCAAAGAAAACAAAGCATAATAAATAACTGTAAAAAAAACAACAGCACTTAAATTCCACAATTTACTTATTTTTATTGTTGTTGATTTTTATATTAGCTAGTTTTTACTTTTCTATAAATATTTTATTTTACTTTTTAATAATTTTGTATTTTTATAAATTAAATTTACTATAGTTTTTTTTAATAATTCAAACACTCACTATTTTTTTTTTTTTACTTACGCACGGACGACTCATTAAAGCTACCGATTTAGATGAGTACTTAATAAAAACTAAATTAAAAGATAATACAAGAGTTGTAAAGCAGTGCTTGCTATTGTGGAAATTCCAGTGAGTTATAAAAATTCCATTTTTTTTTCTCAACAACACCTAAATTAACAATGTTTTTTTTAAGTTTTTTTGTTACTTTTGATCAATGCAAAATAGAAAATCTAACAATTCTTAATATTTATCAAAGTAAAAAAAAGCAAAGAAAACAAAGCATAATAAATAACTGTAAAAAAACAACACTTAAATTTTACAATTTACTTGTTTTTGTTGTTGTTGATTTTTATATTTGCTATTTTTTCGCATTTTTATAACTATTTAATTTTACTTTGTAATAACTTTTTATTATCACACATTTAGTTAGCATTTATTATAGATTTTTTAATAATTTAAGCACTTTTCCTATTATTATTTAAAATTACGCACGGACGACTCATTAAAAGCTACCGATTTAGAAGAGTACTTAATAAAAACTAGTTAAAAAGACAAACAGTGATGCCACATGCTATTGTAAAAATTCCAGTAAAAAATTCATATTTTCCCCATATATTAACTGTGTTTATGCGGCAAGCTATTAAAGTTGGCTTAAGTCATTTCCATATAAATTTGACATAAGCCAACTATCAGTTTTTTAATTTTAAGCCAAATTCAAATCTGATTCATAATTAATATATGTAAATCAGACTTTTTAGCTAAATACCATCCATAACTATATATTAAAGGACAAATAGTAGAATTTGTTTTGAAACTTGTATAAGAATATCTCATTAAAAAGGTGAGTTTTATGGAAAAATTTTCTGATAAATATATACAGAATCTTCCGTTTAATAAATTCGTCAAGAAATTTTTATGGAATTACTTTACAAATTATAATTTTTCGCACTAAATTCTAGACGAATTCGGTTGTTAAACTTATAAAGCAAATATAAAGAATAGATATCACGTATTGTGTTTGGAACTTTAACAAACACCAAATATTCAAATTTAAACAAGTAAAAAGTTTAAGTTGGGCACAAAGTTTTAAATTTTCAATGTGTAATTCTCAAACTTTCTTAACGATTTTTTTTTTTTCGATTTACTAGTTAACTAATGATAATTCTCGGTTGAGTTACCGTAAAAGATATTCGGTATTCTTTTAAATATTTGACAAGAGGTACTAACAAAAGTTGTTATTTGAATTTTATTTGCTTTGAAATTTCATAAATTAACGTCAAAAATCGTTAACTTTAACTTGAAAAAAAGTTCTGTAGTTAACGACTATTTTAACTACAAGAAGCGGTGGTAAATAGTTAGAGAATAACTTTTAACGAATTTTGTTGGTAATTATTGAATTTTGTTAATAACCGAATTTAATAGTTAAAAAATTACAGAATCGCACTACAGAACATAATATATATTCTATCTGTTAGGTCAGATATTATAAATTCCGAATTGATATATGTTAAAATGAGGTGCCCAAAGCTAGTTTATCACTTGATCTTAAGCTCTACTTTTCGACTCTACTTTTCGAACTTGTCGGCCTTCAAAAGGTCGTAAAAAAATCACCGTGAGAAACTGGCCAAACTTGGAACCAGATTTTTTGTGCGCAAAGTGCACTATCTGCTTGTTAATTTTAATTATAAAGGTCCTGTGTAATAAGTTGCCCAAAATCGCTTTGGTTGGGTTCATCTTTTTAGCTCGATACATTCAAGTTCAGTTTGGTTCATTTCGTGGCCACTTGGTCAAAATTCAAGCCGATTTTAATAATTTTCATTAGAATTCGTCTTTGGGGAAATATAAACTTATGTAAAAAATTTAATTTAATTGCCCTTAGAATTATGAGCTGTAGTTTAACTACAAGGGTCGTTCATTTTACATAGGCGGACGGTCGGAAATAGAACGCCAAATCAACTCAACAAGTGATTCTGAGGTGATTTATTCTGATACTATAAGGTGGATCAACGCCCATCATTTTTGGAAGTTACAAACATCAGCATAAAATTAATATACCCAGTTCCTTTGAAAGGTAAGAAAATTCGATAAAACTAATTTTCTCTTCGTTAAAAAATTTAAATTTTAAAACAATTTGGAATAGAGCATGTAGAATTCCAAATAGTGGCCAAATATTTTACAAATATTTACCACAAAACCTTGATGCTAAGTGAATAAATTTATTAAAATTTTTATTTCGAAATAGAGGATAATTGTTAAAAAAAAACTTTTAGATTTCACACAGACTTATTTAAAGTAAACTTAATTTTATATAATTAAATAAATTAAATTAATATTTTTTATCGTATTTTTATGGTACAAAAATATTAGTTTTTTAATATTTCCCCATATTTGCTCAAAAATAAAAATCTGTCAAAAAAAGAATTTTACCTACAAAATGGCATCACTGGTTGTAAGGCAAAACTTACTAGTGTAATGGAAGGAGAGTAAGAACGGATCATTCTGGGATGCCAGTGTTGCCAGTTATTTATAATTATTATAAATCATTGTAAAATTATAATTTGAACTTCAAAAGTTGTGCAAATATACTGACGGTGTGTGCTTAAATTGAAGGAATGAACAATGTTATGGAGTTAATAAAATATTTTTGATTTTTATTGTACAACTAACATATTGTACAATATTAATTATTGACCACATTGTGCCGAATAAAACCTATTTATAAAAAACGCTACCAAAAACAAAAAGTACGGGTTTAGTACTTAAGGGAAGCATAGCAGTCTGGTTTCTACTTGATTTTAAAATATTTTTTCTGTGGTTAGAGTAATGCCAGACGTGGCGATTTTACGTCATTTTGACAATTTTTTATTTATTTTGCCAAACGACTATTTTTTGAAAAAAAAAAATAATACAATAAATTTTGACGATTTTGGAAAATTAGAGATTTTTTTCATGACAAATCTTCTTCGAAGCTATAAAGAAAAAGAGTTTAAAAACGGAAAAATTGTTCTTCATAAATCATTTTTTTTTTTTTTTGGAGATTCACACATCTCGTCAAGTTTGAAAGGAAACATATGGTTGAAGTAAAAAATCACTAACAAAGAGAGTTAGCATTAGCAGGTTAATTTTTTGGAATAAAACAGCTTTTAAAATAAAATTTTTTGCAGAAATTTAAACTTTAACATAAAATTCTTAGATTGAGAGGCGCTAATTTTAAGTCTCAATCTTTGACACATTACAATTTTGAGAAAATCGCGGCTAAAATGCAGAAACGCACTTTTTTGGGCGATTTGTAAACAATTATTGTGTGACGGAATGTCTTAAAAACATATTTCGAAATCAGGAGCTCAAATCTATATAAATAAAAATCTATATAAATTACACAGTTCAACAAATTAAGAAAAATTGCATAGCAGTTAGTTTTTCCCAAAGTGTATTGATTAGATTTTACTATTTAATACAACTGTAGTTTCTATACAATTGCATAAATAAATTAAAAATATGTATGTTATAGTAAAACCTTACTATGCTATTTAATCATCTATAAAGCTATTCATTGCCACTTTGGCTTACATAAATCTTAAGATTTTCAACAAATCAGTAAATTACACTTTCACACACAAATGCAAATGTTCACTGAAAAGGGTACAGCAGTAAAATTCTTTTTCGAAAATGAAATTTAATGTTACAACTCTCAAATGTATTTTTAATGTCTTACTACACTTACACAACTGTTGGCAGATGATTGGCATTGGAAATTACAAACAAGTACAAACAATCAGAACTGTATGAAGTAAAGTGTTCTAAAGGCTTAAAGGGATTATTATACACTAGTTACACTAGTACACAAAATATTAAAAAATATTCAGCTTAGTACATTTAAAGATTTGTATGCATTTTGAACTGCTAATTATAATTTTCCAATATTATTTTAATCCTATCAGACTCACGCTCACATTTGTGGTCTTAAATATTTCCTTGGAAAGTTTTAAGTTTTTTTTTTAATTCCAGCTATAGTAAATAATAAATATTTTTGTGTACTTAATTACACAGCAATCAATTATTACTTCATTTTTTTTTTTGTTCAATTATATGTTACTGAGTAATTGGCCTGCAATTAAGTACACAGATATATTTATTATATTAAAAAAAATTGTAAATTTCTAAGGAAATATAATTAAAAACCCAGCAAACCATTCTATTGCAAAATCTATTATTTCAACAATGGCATGTCAATCGAGATGACTGCAAAACTTCCTATGTTATGTTTCATATGCCCCTTGATCGATCCTTTAGCTATCCTTGTTTGTTTTTTTATGGGTTCAATTCAGGTCTATAATGTGAGCTATTATAATATATGTATAACATATAATCTCATACTTTCCAATACTCTCTCTCTCTCTCTACCATTCCCTATCACTCTTACTAAAATAAAAGTGTAAACAGTGCTACCAGTTTTTTTAAAGGCCTTATGCCCAATTATCTATTATTATTTGCTAGTCCCCAAAAATCCCCAAAATGTAGTTTTTACAAAAAAAATATATAAATTAAAATGAATCATTTTCACCGATAAATTTTACATTTAAATTTATTTGATTAGAACTTATAACACAATATTTTAACCCAATACTGTGCAAGAATTTTTTTCCTTTTAAATCTAATGCTGAATTCTTGTAGATGAGATTAATGGGGAAGTCCCGAATACAAATCCGATGAAAAATATTTAAATTGATTGGGGCGAGCATTGTTCCCTTCTCAGGTTAGGTGAATGGAGCAGGGTTAGTTAAACAAGTTTTAAGCCCTATCTCCACATTATGGACCTAAAATATCGCGCAAACATGTTCCAGTGTGAAGAAACTAATCCGCGTGGTGCTTTAAACAATTTTATGTAGCAAAGTTTTAAAATCGAAATCTTCTAAATCATTAGCTAAGAAATTTTTTTGTACATGGTGTTTGTATTAAAAAATTTCAGTAGATGCATATAAATATGAGCAACAACATTAAAAGTTTTAAATTATATCTATTAAAACTGAACCAATAAAAAATTAAATTTATACTCAGAAAAACTTGCCAGACACAAATTTGTCTAACTTAAAACTATTCACTGCTGTAGAACTGTAACAGTATTGAGCATTTTGGGTATTAAGTACTCAATACTTAAAAGTACCCACTCAATTCTTACAGAGTTGTAATTTTGTGTATATTAGTGTAATTTTGTCTGAAAAACATTATGAAAATATAACCCTGTATAAAGATTTATGGTTCCAGAAAAAAAGGTATTTAAAAAAAATTTATGTTTTGGGCATAACTTTTTTGTATCTGAACTGATATTTCCGAGTTTTTCAGCAAATATGTTATACTAAAGATTTTCGATCTTTTGCTATATAAGACGTATCCATAGGTCATATTACAGCTCTAAAATTTTAGTTTTTATAAAAATTTTGATGTTTTTAGCCCATTTATGTATTATTTAATTTCGGTCTTACCGTTCTTAAGATATAAAGTAATTTATTTTGTGCCACGCCCAATTCACAGATCCCTTCCACATTTGGTCAGATGTTCTGTATTGATAACCAAGATGCTCGCACCTTATTTTGGAACCTTTACTCTTTCCGTTCTCCAAATGTACAGAAAAACTGACCGAAATCGTTAAGTCAACTGTGCTGTACGTATTTGTTATGTTAAAAAAAAAATAAAAAAAAAACAAATAAAAAAAATCTAAATAAAATGTAAAAAAAAAAATTGTACACAAAAAGTTGAATAGACGGGGATCGATCGCGCGACTAAAAGAAAAAAACTATTTATGACACAGCGCTTAGACCACTGAGCCATTGAAGCACATACGCAATCATCGTTAATAGAAGTAAATAAACAGTTTTCGTTCAAAACTAATTTGTTTGGTTTTTAGGTAAATCTTTGTATGTTTTCTTGTTTGTGTATAAAAGGTGAAGAGGTGAAAGAAAGCAAGTTTAATAAATAAAATTAAAAAAAGAACAACAACCACAAACATAATGGCAATCAGTGTTGTCATATTATTTTTTTCAGAAATCTTTTTAGTTGTAAAAAAACTATTTTCGACCAAAAAATATTTTTTTACAAATTGTTAAAAGAAATCACTACAACTGCGTGTGTTTTATTTCTACAAAAACGTTTGATTTAGCTGCCAAATTTGCATTTGGGACTTTATTTCGCTTTTTTATTAAAAATATTTGTAATTTCTTTAGCTTAATTTTAAAAATTTGAAGGAAAATAGTTTATAAAATTTTTTTTTATAAATTATTATAAGTTATGACCTAAAATAGTTGCACTCAAAAAGGAATTATGTATACAATTTTCTTAATATATGAGAAATAAAATGGTTTAAAAATCCTTTTATAAATTCTTTTAAATCGAAGCAAAAAATAGAAATAAAACCGTTTGTATCAGAGGGTTTATATAAAAAATTTGATGTTTTTAGCCTATTTATGGATTATTTAATTATTAATTTAAAATTTTATTTAAATTAATTATTTAATGTTAAAAAAAAAACAAAAAATAAACAAAAAAAAGTTTAAGAAAATATAAAAAAATTGTACAAAAAAAAAAGTTGAATTGAAGGGGGTGGGAATCGAACCCGCGCCTAAGAGAAAAAAAAGTATTTGTGACATGGCGTTTAGACAACTGAACCATTGAAGCTCATAAAAAATCATCGTTAATAGAGGTATATACAAAGTTTTTGTTCTTTAGAGATTTTTGGTCTTTATTTAAATGACAAATCTTTGTATTGGTTACAGACCTTGTAATTAATTTTTATGACATTGAAAAAAAAACGGAAAATCATTTATTTTTAAGGATTTTGTAGTTAATTTATTGATAATTAAAAAAAAACAAATAGAGGTAAAATCATAACTTTTTACGAATTTTGTAGTAAATTATTATTATTTTTACGGATTTGTAGTTAGTTAACAGTCAAATTAAATGAAAAATCATTTATTTTTTTCTAAATATTGTAAATTAAGTTATTAACATGAAAAGTTCTTTTGATTTGTTTAAAAAGTTAGTAGACCGGTTTTTAAGTGATTTTTCAATTTATTTTAAATTAGATTTTCAGTTAATTTAACCCATAAGTGAACTTCTACATAAAAAAATCCCATTTTGACCAATTTAAACCCTAACGCCACAGGTCGATCTTAAAACTTGTATTTCTATAACAACTGCAAGCTTTATGAAAATTGTAATGTTTAGCCTGGAGTATCTTCCTAGTAAGTAGTCGTCTATTGGTTTAGTTTTTATGTTGCTAAGTTATTTGCAACATAGCAAAGTCTCAACACATAACTACTTTGTTGTCTTCTTTTGGTTTTTTTTTTAAATTTTGTTCAACAAAAGGATATTTTTTTTCTTAATTCCATTGTTTGTTGTCACCATGTCGCCAAAAGTTGTTTTTTCGTTGTTGTAAAGCTATTTACAAAATTCTAAGAGTTTTAGTAGACAAAGTGCATTTAAACATATTTCAAGTTTGTTGAAAAAAAAAATGTTGGATTTTTCGTCTGTCAATATATAACATATAACAAAGAAGGAATAAATTTGTTTTACTTAAAGACGGAAAAAGGAAATAACTACATCCATGACATTATGTAGTAGACAAACAAAATAAATGGCTAGAAAGTTAAACTTATGATATGTTGATGTAAGTTTTAGGGATACATAAAAATAGGGGGGGGGAGGGTTGATTTTTCATAAATTACAGCAGTGAAAGGAATAGTTTTATGGCTAAGACTTATGTTGGGCGCCAAATTTGGGGATGTGGATTAAAACATCGAGGCTTTAAATTTTTCAAAGCAATTATACTGATTGATTAAATATATTAAGAATTTTGAGAATGATTAATATTTTTTATTTAGAAATTACATATTAATCATACGCAGAAAACTAGTTTTATTTAAAAAAAATATATATATTTAAATCCAAAGGAGTTCTATAGTTTCTCAATTTTCTCTTACGCTGCGAACAAAATTTAACACCACTTTAATATCCCACAGAGTTATAGAGTTATAGTTGTTGTAAACAATCACACCATTAATTCATCCTGTTCTACAATATAAATTCGAAAGAAAATGTTAATGAAAGAAAAATCAAAGAAATAAATTACTTCTCTTTTACACAAAACCTAAAAGTAAAGTCACGTTTTAAATGCAAATGAAAAGTGAAAAACTAATTTGTCCATATCGAGTGGCATCATCAATTTGTAAACAATTTTTCTTTTATACATTTTCTCCAATTTTTGTTTTACGTATTTTTATTTTTTTTTTCTTAAAAAAAAAAAAATACTACAGTTTCGAGTTTCTGTACATGTCACCAGATCAAACAGTGTTAAAGTAAAATTTTATAAGAAAAATAAAGATTGAAAACAAAAATATGACAAACATCATGGAAACGTATCAATGATAGATTTTACACCATCAGCAATAAAAAAAAAATATATTGAAAAAGGTATTAACTATATACCCAGCAACCAATCATACTTGTACTGTATTCATCATTGTAAGGATGATGATGAAAAATAAAAATTTAACAAGATTTTTTATTTTTTTTTTTTTATTTTTTTTTTTTTTTCCTTTTATCATTCTGTTCAAGATTCCATACTAAAAAACTTGTTTAAATTTTAACAAAAAAGAAAAAAAAATAATTCAGACATTTACATACAGTCACATACTTATATGTATGTACCTATATGACCACTTCACTGACCAATTATGGTTGCCAGATGCTAATATTAAGAGTATAAGTTAATTTAGTACTAAGAAAATATCGCAATTCACAATCTTTTTTTCAGCGAATATGAGGAAGCGAGTTGTGATAGTATTATCAGAGATAATTCAAACAAGTTAAGAAGTAACGGAATTCGCTAAAAAATTATAAAATGGAAGATTTTGTGTTCACTGAATTCTAATCTGCCATCAGATATAAAAATATCAAAAGGGGAGATTGAAAATAGCGGATGATTTTGAAAAGCCTCGAAATATACTTTAAAAATTATATTTGATAGCTTTTTGTGTCGACATTGGAATTTCGAAATGGGATGGGATTCCTATTAAATTATTTATCTGGGAGATATGGAAATCACTGAATAACAATTGGATATTATGTTTTCAAATTTAAAATAGCGGATCCAATATGGCGGTTAAGATATCGGAAATTTTTGGGTTTCCAAACTGATATCTGGCTTTAAAAATTAAAAAAATTAGGCAAATTAAAGTTTGACATGCCAACTGTATAATCATTTTTTAAGAAACCCATCTAAAAATCGAAATATATATGAGCATACATGATCATACATGGGCCTGTATATGATCATACATGGGCATACATGGTCATACACGTCCATACATTGTTCAATATATGACTACAAATGATCTCATATATGACCATATATCTTTGGATCCGAAATTTGAGGGATATGGACGTATATGATCATATACGAGCATACATGAATAATATATGAGCATGTATGATAATATATGCACATATATGACCATATAACCTTAAATTTCGGATCCGAAGATATATGGTCATATATGAGATCATGTATGGACGTATATGACCATGTATGCCCATGTATGATCATATACAAGCCCATGTATGATCATGTATGCTCATATATATTTCGATTTTTAGATGGGAATATTCCAAATTCTGCGAAAGGTCCTAATTCTTATTTAATGAATATAACAAAAGATATAAAGATTAGATCACCGCTATCTTGTGAGAGCGAATGTTGTGGGTTCGATTCCTACCGTTTTGAAATATTTTATTTAAAACTTGCTCTACTTACTTTTCATTTAAATCAAATGGTTTATGTTATTTATTTTTAAATGTTCTTTAAACAACAGACACATCAGTAAAAACAAATGATTAATCAGTTAAAAATAAATGCTAAAATCCGTAAAAATAATTAATTATTCATTTATTTTAAATTGTTCCGATATTTTATATTTTTATTTGTTTTTTAATCTGAAAAATGTAGACTCACACACTGTATAAACACATGTTGTGTGAATGGTCTTATGTGTGTGTTTATAAAGTTCTTGTATTTTGAATTGAAATAATCTATATATATAAAAAATTCTTGCAAGTGTGTTGTGACCTTATAACTCACGAACGGTCAAACCGAAACCTATTAAATTTTTAGGGTTTGTTCGAATAGTCGTGCAGATGGTTTGCACGAAATCGTTCGTTATAACTATTCATGTGATTTTGTCCATATAAAAAAACAACAAATACGAAGGCGTCCATGAGCGTGTGCGGTATGTATACTGTGTGCTGTCAGTGAGTGATCATTTTAAGGTTCTTTTTCATCGAACTCGCGGATCGAGAAACCAATGAACCAATGAATTTGATTGAATGTTAATATTCATGCGTAGCGAAGCACGCCGGGATCCGCTAGTTTTTTATATAAATAAACAATTTAAATAAATAATAAAATCGGAATTTTTTGAACATTTCTTTTTTTTTTTGTAACAGACAGCAAATAAATTTTAAATTTGTAATAACGAAAACAAATAAACCAAAAAATTCAAAAAAGCCATAAATTTTTATTAAATTTCAAACAAATAAAAGAAACTAAAAAAATTTATAAATGTCAGTAAATCATTTTGAACAAAAAAAAGTTAAAATAAATATTTCTTTGAAAAATAAATGTTTGATCCTTTATTTTTAACTGAACTGCTTATTAAACTACAAACAGTGTATAAATAAAAATATATAAAATATATTTAGACAAATCTAAATGAAATTGCAGAGCACTAGGGGACTAGGTCAAAATATGATCCGATTTTCTATAAAATTTGTACATTGAAAATTGTTTGTAGTTTAAATTAACTAAAAATATAATTTTAAATACATGAAAATATTACTTAAAAACCGTTTTACTAATTCTTCATTTAAATCAAAGAAACTGTTCATTTATTTTTTAATATTAATAAAATAACTTACACTAAGCGTAATTAATAAACGATTTTTCATTTGTTTCGACATTTAACAAACCACAAATCCGTAAAAACAAATGATTTTTTCTTAATTTATTTATTTTGACTGGCAACTAGTTAGCTTTAAAATCCCTAAAAAGTAATAATTTTTATTAATTTTTTGTATTTTTAACTCTCATCAAATTAACTACAAAATCCGTAAAAATAAATGATAATTTTTATCTTTAATTTAACCTTTTTCTTTTTTGTTAATAACTAATTTAATTTTTATGGATTTTAGAGCTTTTTATATATTTTTAGTTAAAATAAATAAACTGAATAAATTTTAATAAATATTATTAATTTTGCTAATAACTAATTTATTTTTTAAGCTTAAGGTTTGTTTTTTATTAAAAAGTATTATTTATTTTTTAATATTTCGCTACTCCATTGTGTAGCATCTTCTGGAAAAATAATTGTAGCGAAATATTGAAAAAATAATATTACTTTTTTTAAAAAAAGCTTAAGCTTAAAAAATAAATTAGTTATTAACAAAATTAATGATATTTATATTTTTGTTTTTTAATGTAAAAAAATTAACTACAAAGTCCGTAAAAATAAACGACTTTTTATTTAGTTTATTTATTTAAACTAAAAATATATAAAAAGCTTTAAAATCCGTAGTAATAATCTTTTGTATTTACTTCGATTTTTAACTCTAAAAAAAGTCAGTAAAAATAAATGATATTTTTTTTTTTTATTTTTTAATGTCATAAAAATTAACTACAAAGTCTGTAAAAATAAACGACTTTTTATTTAGTGTATTTATTTTAACTAAAAATAAATGAAAAATTATTTTTTTACCAAATTATTTTATAAGAAAATATTAACTATACTAGAAAATTTATATTTATACATTATTTATTTAAAAACAAAAGTAAAAATGGATTGAAAAATATATTTGTTTGTATTTTTACCATTTAAGTATTTAAAAACAAATGTGGGGATAACTTTTTAAATAAACTACAGTAAGTTACTGTAAAAATATTTTAAGTATACTTCTCACAGAAAGATCCTTTCGGTATTGGACATAAATGACTTTCAAAAAAAATTGTCAATTTCGTATAAATTTATTTCTAAAGGCTTTTCCAATAGGTACTTGACAACTTTGAATGTAATTTGTAAACGCACTATTTCACTGATCATCTAACTGTTACATTCCTTTTTTTTCAGTAAACTCAACATTTTCATCATGGGTAAAGTACACGAACGAACAACGTATGCAAATTATAAAAATGTACTACCGAAACTTGGAGTCGTTAATCGCAACTTTAAGATCAAAATCATCTTCAGTGACGAATCTCATTTTTGGCTCAATGGGTTCGTCAATAAGCAAAATATGAGTTATTGGTTTGGTGAAAATCCACCTGTGATTCATGAATCACCACATGAATCCACAAAAAACAACTGTTTGGTGCGGTTTACATACCGGTGGCGTCATTCGGCCATATTTGTTCGTCGACAATAACGATCGTTATGGCGCCATGATTACCGATTATTTTTTGCCCGAATTGGAAAACATGGACTTGGACGACATGTGGTTTCAACAGGAAGGTGCCACAAACCGTACACCACACGTTACAATCGATTTATTGAAGAGCGTGCACGCAAAGAAAAAACATGGTTGGGGCAATCATATTCGAAGAGCATCATATATTTTTAGGTTTATGGTTGTGCCAACCATGGTCGTACTATAAAATTGTTATCATATTATGATAATAAACTAACCATATTTTTACCATAATATGGTCCCTTTAGTTATATTATGATTCATAAATTACCATATCATGTTCCTGAATAAACATGTTATATTGAATTTATCATAATATGATTGCACGTAATCATTGTATGCTCAAAATGTTATCATATTATTGTCCCTCATAACTATAATATGATTCCTCGACTATCTTTACATGATCCATAATCTAAGAAAATTTCTTAAAGGAAAAGTTCATGTTTTATTTGATGTGTAATTATTTATTGATTGTTGCCAGCATTTTATCGTTGCATAATTATCATATTTTTTCACAGTTAGAATTTTTGTAACCACAGTATGGTTACAGCCAATCATGATATAAAATAGAAGTTGCCAATCATAAAATAAGTAAAATATTTACTAAATAATTATGGTAGCGACCATGTTGATGATTAGAAAACCAATAACTTGGTTGTGACAACCATACCCGATTGCAGCAAGCACAATATAGTAGCAGTGATCATATTGAAACCATGTTTTTTCTCTGCGTGTGTTATCTCAAGAAATCGACCAGTCAATTGGCCGCCTCTTTCGTGCGATTTAACGTCTCTAGACCTTTTTCTTTGGGGCTATCTCAAATCTTTGGTCTATGCCAACAATCCAATGACGTTGGAAAAACTCAGAGCCAACATTGAACGCGAAATAGCGGCCGTTACGGCCGAAATGTGTGATTGAGTCATCGAAAATTGGGTCCAACGAATCCAACGCTGCCGATGTGCCCGCGGTGCCATATGAACGAAGTCGAGTTCTATTCATAAATGTTTTGATTGCATTTCAAGTCGATCATAAAGTTTTGGAAATATCTCAAATGGTTTGCGTTTTATTTAAAAAATAAGTTGTCAAGTTCTTATTGGTAAACCCTAAATATTTTCCGATCTGTTCATAAAAAAGATGTAGGACGCGTCCTGAAATTTAAATCGCTTCCCGAAATTTTACCCAAATTGTACTTGGATGTCATACAGCCGGTATAACCTTTAATACAGTGGAGAAAGCTCCTACAAAAACCAAATTTTAATTAATTGTCCGATATCTATCACATATCCAAGTTTCATTAAGATCTGATGGCCCCAGAGAGGAGACATTCCTTTTAATGAATCTTGTGTTTTAATAGATTTTTGTTTTCGATTTAAGTTCTGCTATGTATGTATTATGAATGATATTGGTCGGTGCTGGTATGGCCATGTGGTAACCCTACTTATCCCTGACTATTAGAGTGTATATCTTCTTTCCTAGAGTTTGTGTGACAACTACTTATTCTCTTCACTTGTTTTTTTTTTGTTGCTTTTTTTTAAGTGTTGTGCTGAATAAACGTTGTTTGTGGAGTTGAGTGCATTGAATGTGAAATGACTTTTACTACAAACGTCCGAACAGAATGGGTTCATGTACTGTCTGCCTGAATAACTCTGTTGGCATGTGGTGTTAAAGAATGGATATTAGTTGGCTAGGCGTCAAACTAATGCTTTTTGGCTGTTGATATCTTACAGGACACACACACACACACATACATACAACACCACTACATATAGTGAACACATTCATACATGCAGAAAAAAACTTTTGTAAAACAAAAGAAGAAGAAAAACAAATTTTTAAAAATGAAAAAGAACAAAACTGTTAAATATCCCTATACATTTTGAAATTTTGTATGGGGCCTTTTTTTATCAATTCAATCTGGTAGTTAGTAGAGAATGAGTCTCTTCTTAACATTTTGTAGTAATACATTTGACCAAAAATGACACACTTGATGGAGAATAAAAGGACATCATGGTACACACTGGACATGCAAGTGCAATGCAAGTGTTTATGTGAAAGTAGATATTTAAGCCTTCTGGTTTTTTTGTATGTATGTATGTATGTGTTTTAGGTAAAAATTACAATTTCTAATGTCCTCTTGTTGTATTGTGGTAGTGTTTTTTGTTCTTTTGTGGCGCAATGACCACAAGTGTTTAGCAGTTTTCCTCTACAAGTAAAATTCATTCATTCATCTTGTTGTATTCGTTTGTGTTCTATTTTTATTCCACATGCATTGATGATGTTTTGTAAAATAATAATTTAGTTCCAATTCTTTTTTTTTTAATGCTGCAATTTCTGATTTTTATTTTTATCAACATATTTCATTCATTTTCAAATCATTGCCAACAGTCTTTTTTTCTGTGTTTTTGTTTATAGGACAGAAAATCTCAATTTTTGTAAAGAAACAAAAAAAAAAAAACAGAGCCAAGCAGTTGATTATTTTCATTTCAGGACATTTTATTCTAACAAAACTAAATGAAATACGTGATGTTGAGTTTATATCGCATTGAGTATGAAAAATGAAATAGGAAATATAGAAAATGAAAGAAATATTACTTTAATCAAAGCCAATCTAAATTTTGATTTCAATATCTAAGTAATTGATTTCTTAGAATATAAAAAGGAAAAATTTGACAAGTATGAATAGATTTGTTATACTTTGGTTATAATAACACTAGTTTACAATTTAATTAAATTTTTGCCGCACACTAAATGAGACTGGTTTGTATTTGTCAAGCTGATCTCGGTGCTGATGTTTGTAACTAACAAAAATATTCGACTTTCCCCCATATCCACCTTATACATAGTATACCAATCGACTCAGAATCACTTTCTTATTCGATTAAACGATATCGGTGCATCCTTGTAATTAAACTACAAATCATAAATTTAAAAAAATATTTGGATGAAAATTGGTTTATAATTTGCTATTAGCCAAGAACTCTATTGAATTTGGTTAGAATCGACCTAAATTCAGTCCTAAACCCCCGATGAAAGGTCCTTCCAGAATTGGACTTAAATGGTATTTAGATACGAGGGCGGATCAATAAGTCCGAGACTTTTCGAACTTCTCTCATAGTTATATCAAGGACCCTATAAACCAGGATGAACCAACTACCAAATTTTTAGTCACCCATGATGCCAAATGGTGCGACTACAAAAAAATTCTTAGTCGAGACCATGAAATTTTTAGACGATTTACAGAAAAAGTTAGCCTCTAGCAAGGGTTGTACAAATTCAAACATGTATACATTCACATCACAATCACTGTACTTGCGTTACAACCCTTGCTAGAGGCCAAGTTTTTCTGTAAATCGGCTAAGAATTTTGTGGTCTCGACTAAGAATTTTTTTGTAGTCGCACCATTTGGCATCATTGGAAGAGTTAAAGATTAAAAAAATTTGGTAGTTTGTTCATCCTGGTTTATAGGGTATTTGTTAATAGACTACTGTACCACCTGCTAATATAATACTGTCAAATTTTGAGCAAGTCCCGTTATTTACTTTACGTTTAACAGCTGTTCAAAACATACAGCCTTGTGGATTTTTTAAAAAATGGAAATAAGTGAATTTCGAATGCTCATTAAAAATTCTTTTTTGCGAAAAAAAAACTGTCAATCAAATAAAGGAAAAAAATGTAAAAAAGAGGTTTACCGATTTTCGTTGTGGTCGCACAAGTACAAATGACGCTGAACGTTCTGGACGGCCAGTTGAGGTCAATACACCCGAAAATGTCGAAAAAATCCACGATATGGTGTTGGCCGATCGAAGAGTAAAAGTGCGTGAGATTGTTGACTCCATAGGCATTTCATATGGCAGTGTAGTTTCGATTTTATATGATCAGTTGGATTTAAAAAAGCTGTCTGCAAGATGGGTGCCGAATTTGCTCTCAATTTACCATAATGCAAGGCAAAATTCAATGAATTTAACTATGAATTGGTACCTCATCCGCCATATTCTCCGGATTTAGCCCCCAGTGTCTATTTGCTATTTCCAAACCTAAAGAAATGGTTCGGTGGAAAGAGATTTAGCTCCAACGATGAAATTATTGATCAAACAAATGCCTATTTTATGGATCTCGAAAAATCCTACTTTTTTGAAGGGATACAAAAATTAGAGAAACTTTGGACTAAGTGTATTAGCTTAAAGGAGATTATGTTGAAAAATAATTTTATTATTTTTTTTTATCTTGCTTTCAAATTTAAAGACAAGCGCACCATTTGTGGACTTAATTCCCATATAAACCGACCAATTTGCTTAAATGAACTTTTTGGGCAATTTTGTTCTATATTTTCCGGTCTTTTTGGAAAAAAATTTGGATTCTTCCCTAAAATTTTACCTAAATTTCACTTGGTGTATGTTATCTTACAGTTATGGCAACCGACTTAAATCTTTTTACTAGTTTACTCTATATATATAGCATGGGACAAAAACCATCATGAGATTTTCTCTCGCTATATTTTTTGTTTAAATTCAAAACTTTTTTGGTTTTTAACTGATTATGTTTACCGGCACTTTTAAATTTTGTTACAATTAATTGTGGAAAATTATGTCCGATAAATGGACGCCGTCGACATTGATGCAAGTTTGGGCTCTTTTGATTACATTTTGCATAATTGTGGACAGCACTTGTGGTGCCACGTTGTCAATTTCGGCTCAAATGTTAATCTTTAACTTTTCCAAGGTGCGGGGCCTGTTCGCGTACATCAACGACTTCAAATATTCTTAGAGTAAAAGGTCCTGACAGTCAAATCGGGAAATCTGGCTGGCCAAGCCAAAATACGCATTAAGTCGCGTGCAGTATCACAATTGACCCCGTCCTAATGCTACCACATGTCCTCCAGATCATTAACTTCCGGTAAAAAAAAATCAGTCTGCATGCTTTTATAAAGGTCACTGTTAACCGTAATAGCGTTGACGCCTATTCTATTTACTATTTACCCTTTCCGACATAAGTACACATCACTCGGTGACTTTAAGAGGGTTAAATACTGCTTCATGAATTATTCGTGGATTTTCTGTCCCCTAGAAATGAGAACTTTGCTTATTGATGTGGCGCTCATTGATCAATTGTTATGAATACGCTTTCATAAAATATTGCCACAATTATCGCGCGTTCTTGAGGCATATAGCAATTTATTCTTATTTACTGTAAATTTTGCACAACATATCTACTTTACGAATATCAAAACTTAACTAACATATAATGCCATTTGCAAAAATGGCAGCACTGTCCACTAGGGTGATACTTATAGTCCCTCCTTGTAAAAGCATTGCGTGACTTGCTGACTTACTCAACATCGTCCAGCCTGTACGAATATGAAGTTTGACCACAGGTTCCCTCTCCGGCGTTGATGTCCGCTATGACGGGATTTTATAAAATTCCGACGGGAGTGACGAAAAGGAGAAGTCTTTCTCTAGACGGCCTGTCAAAACCCCTTCAGCTAGAAGTCTGAAATATGTTTTCTTTAGAATATGAACTAAATCACTGATAAGATAATTTTGGAAGCATTCACCAGAAATGTAATAAAAATAAAGCTTAAAAGGAGAAAATTGCCCCCCTTAAAGATCTCCCGAAACCGCTTAGAAACCTAAAAAGTGGTTTAAAAGGGAAAAGGTTCCTCTACCTAAGCTACTGATACTGAAGATTTAAAATTTGTCATTTATGTAGGTTCATCCTTTGGCGGTATTTTTTTGAAAATTTTTACGATGAGAGTTCAAAACGGGGAACAGCCTCCCCCAGTACCTGCCCAAACCTCTTTGGTCAGAAACCTGAAATTTAAAATATGTGTTGCATAGAGTATGAGGTAACTCCGCCGATTAGTTACTTTTTGGAATTTTTTTGCCAGAAACATGTTAAAACTAGAGGTTTAAAGGCCTGTCCAAGCCGCTTTGAATAGAAACTTGAAATTAAAAAAAAAATATGTGTTCCCTGGAGTATCAACTTATCCGCTGATAATTTTAATTTTTGGAGTTTTTTTCCAGAATCTTTGTTAAAATGGGGGATAAGAAGGGGAAGAGCCTCACCCTTAACGGCCTGGGGTATGGTCTAATTTACCGATCAGTAATTTTTGGAGTTTCGTCAGGAATGTGGTGAAAACAGAAGTTCCAAAGGCAAGAAGTATCCCCCTTAAGGTCCTGCTGAAATAGCTTCGGCTTGAAATCAAAGTATGGGCTAACTTACTGGATAAATACTTTTAGGAATTTGCAATAAGAACGTGGTAAAAATGGGGTTCAACAGAGAAAAAGTATTCACTTAGTCAACTAAACGTAGCAACTTTAAATTTGGTACCAAGTTCCTCCTCCAGCGCAGACATCCGGGATTTTTGAAAATATTTACAGGGAGGGGAAAAAAATGTAAAACTTTATCCACCCCCCCCCCCCCCCCTAACGATATGCCCAAATACAAGAAGAAATTTATAATTTAATGGGGTGGGGCTAATATTTCAGTCGAGACAACCGAAATATGGTTGTGACAACCAAATTTACGTTTCCGGTTCAGTTTGCGGTTTTCGGTTGAACACACATCATGCTCCCTAATACTCTTGTAAGACACAATATAACTGATTTTAAGATTTGAGGAACCGTCTAAATTTCGGATAATGTTAACAAAAAAAAAACTATCAAAAAAAATTATTAGTAGAAAAAATTATGTGACATTAAAACATTATTGGGGAACCCAATTTTTGCAATCAAAAAATGTATACGGTTTTTATATAAATCGAACTTTTAATAAACGAAATATTAATTTAAGTGTCTTTCATATCAGATCTAACACTTAAGATAGTGTTGCAATTATTACATAATTTTAATGTTTAAAGTAAAATCTTCCTAAATAAAACACATTTTCAAATTATTTCTCTTACGACATATGTAAACAAATGTAATTTCATTTTTAGTTTTGTTTTAACCTCAAAATTTAGACTTTACAAAGAAAATTCCAATAAAAGTCAAAGAAGAAAAAAAGTTTTCAACTACACACGAAACTTAAGCAAACATTTATTTTCAACCAGCTTGAAGCACAGGTAATTGCATAAATTTTTTCCTCTTGTTGTTTTTTTTTTTTTCAACCAACTGCAACAAAAACAGAAATAAGGCCTTTTTGGCCTAAACCTTTTTTTGGTTTTTCCGTTACAAATGACTTAACTTGCAAGATGCCAAAGCTAAAATTGTACAAAAACAAACACATTCATACACGATGACTTTTTATGTATATACAGGCAAGCAAGCAATAGAGGTATACACTATGCACAAAAAGTATAAAGATAATTATGCTTTATATTCGAGAATTATGAAAAAAAATAAAGGATTTTTCTGTAGTCAATAATTTTTGATGTTTGCTTATATTGAAATAAAATTCAAATAATTTTTGATTTTAGTATATTATTTTAGAAAGCCATTGAGACCAATTCCTGCAGAGCTTAGAGAGCACGTAAAGTTCTTTCTTTCACCTTTTTTAGATTTTTTTATTTTTTTTTTGTTGCTTTATTGGCCTTTTGCCAATGAAGTTACGGCTCATTTTTGTTGTAGTTGTTTCTATCTACACAAAAACTTAGCAATGAATTTTCTGTAAGTGTATGTGTAATGCATAGGAATTTGTTTAAGGTTAGTGGAAGTTAGCTTCATAATATGGATGAATGGAATGGTACAAATGTAACCTATTCACATGTGTTAAAGTTAAATTCATTGCAAAATGTATAAAATCTAATGTAACACTTTCGTATATGTGAATTTGAAATTGATTAAAAAGCGTAAAAATTGTTTAAAAAAAATATATGTTACATCTGAGCAAATCACAGGAATTTTTAAATTATTTAACACTTGAATGCTATATTTTTAAAAATGTACAGCTTTTAATTACAAGAGTTAAAATATTTCGAAAGCAAACATGATTTAATATATTTTCCATCAACAAATTGTTCGTGGAAGGAGTCGAAGTCAAAATTTGCTACAATTTGAATGAATTCCCCAAAAATCAAAATCGATTTCTTTCAAAAACGATTTAATACTATTTTAATTTTTTGCAGAGAATTCATTCGATTGAACTTACTTCTAAGTAATTTAATCAATTTATCTCGTTAAATTTTAATTCCATCATTAGCAATTCATTCGATTTCTTACTTATTCGTTTTTTTTTTATTTGAAGGGGATTCAATCGATCATTCGAGTTTTTTTATTTGATTTTTATTCGTTTTTCTTCTTTGAATTCATTACAATAAATTTAATGATTTGTTTACCAAAAAAGCAATAATTAAAATTCAAAGTTAAAAATCATTAATTTGTAAAAATAAATCGCCAAAAGTGAAAAAAACTCCAAAATCGCAAAAAAAAAAAAAGAAATCGTCAAAGTATTTACATTGAAAATGAAAACTGCAAAAATTGGAAAAAATCAGCAAAATTGAACAAAAATCGTCAATATCGAAAAAAAATTGGGGGAGAAAATCGCCAAACTGAAAAAATCGTCAATTAAAAAAAAACCGCTAAAATTATAAAAAAAACACTGAAATTAAAAAAATTGGTAAAAAAAACGGGCATGTTCTGAATGTCACTTTTAGCTGAAAGTGACAATTTAATATTTTTTTTTTAATTTCTTCTAGTTTCGTTAAAAATTTAAGTATTTAAAAAAAAATTTAAGATTTAATGCCGTAAAGTTGAAATTGAATCAAATAAAACTGGAATACAGTGTAGTGGAAGTACAGGTTGGTTGAAAAGTTCCTGCGCTCACCAAGAGATGGCACTGCTAGCTCCAAACTTTTTTTTCTCAAGTTGGTATAACTGTCCTGAGAACACATGCAAAGTTGCAAGTCATTCTGTCAATTCTTTCTTTGTTTACAAGCCATTTGAAGTTGACGTATCATTGATTTTTTTTAATATGGAAAAAATTGAATATCGTGCAGTCATTAGATTCTTTGTTTTGAAGGGTTTAAAAGCAAAGGAAATTTATGAACAATTGTTAGAAGTGTATAAGGAGTCCTCACCTTCAAAACGCACCGTTGAATTTTGGGCTGGTGAATTAAAACGTGGTCGTACCAGCATTAAAGACGATGCAAAAGGAATTTTGTTGATTGATTATCTTCATAAAGGTAAAACAATCAACTCTGAATATTATTGCAGCCTTTTGGATCAGCTGGATGAAAATATTCGTGGGAAAAGACCTGGTTTAAAGAAGAAAAAAATCATTTTTCATCAAAACAATGCACCTGCTCACAAAAGTTTTTTGACGATGGCTAAATTCAAAGAATTAAAGTACGAATTGCTTGAACATCCACCGTATTCATCAGATTTGGCTCCCAGTGACTACTATCTCTTCAGAAATCTCAAACAATTCCTTCGTGGAAAGCATTTTTCATCGAATGAAGAGGCCATAGCAGCTATAGACGGTTATTTTGCAGAGCTTCCGGAAAACCATTATAAGGATGGGATAAGATTATTGGAAGATCATTGGAACAAGTGTATTGAGCTTCTAGGAGATTATTTTGAATAAAAAATTATATTTCGTAATAAAAACAGTATTCTTTTATTTCGAGCGCAGGAACTTTTCAACCAACCTGTAGTTGCCATAAATTTCAATTTCACGTGGACTTGAATTCGCTTTAATTCCGGAACATGTTTGAATAACACCATGTTGAAAAAAAAATAATAAAAGATCGCTATGATAGCAATAATCGATCAAATTTAAAAAAAAAAAAAATAAATTAAAAAAAAATCGCTAATATTGGAAAAACATTAAATTGAAAAAAAAATTATTTACATTAAAAAAGTTTATAATGAAAAAAAATTATTATCTGCAAATTTGAGACCGTTATTGGATTACTAGGGGTACGTTTTGGCCACAGTTGCAAAAATTTTTCTTTAGCTATTTTTGCGAGATATGGACGTTTTAGTTTTGTGTGAATAAACTCACTGTCGTTTCCTGGGTCCAAAACCGTTGTGCATTTTTATTTAGCTCTTTTAGTTTCCGACGAGAAAAACGCGATCTTAAACACCAAACATTGATCTTTGACAAATTTTTTCTTTAGCGCTTTTAGTTTTCGAGATATTGACGTTTGAAATTTTATCTAATGCAAGTGATTTTTATTTATTTATTTTATTTAATTATTTTATTTTTATTTTTTATTTATTTTATTTATTTTTTAACAGATGACTCATTGTAATTTACTCGGACAAAACCTTTGTCAATATTCATTTATCAAATTTAGTTTTTGAGATAAGGGTGACATTCTAAATAAAAAGTTTTTCTGTGTATGATGTTATGAATGTTGAAATATTTGTAGTAGTTTTAGTTTTCAAGATATGGACAATTAAAATTTTTCTTAACGATTGAATTTAAACGATTTTTTTTTTAATTTGGAAATTTTTTTAGTATGAATTTTTTTTTAATTTTGGAGATTTATTTTTTCAATTTCGGCCGTTTTTTTTTTAATTTTAGCATTTTTTGATTTTTTGGCGTTTTTCTTAATCTTGGCGATTTTTTTTAAATTTTTTAACTTTTGGCAATATTTTTCAATTTTAGTAATTTGTCTAATTTAAACGATTTTTTATTTTTAGCGGTTTCCTACATTTTGGCGAGCTTTTATATTTTAGCGATTTTTTTTAATTTTAATTTTGGGGATTTTTTGCAATTTTTTTTTTTAATTTTGGAGGTTTTTAAAATTTGGCGGTTTTTAAAATTTGGCGGTTTTTTAATTTTGACGACATTTTTAATTTGAGCGATTTTTTCAATAGTGAAGATTTTTCACTTTATCTTTAAAATACATTTTCATAGTATTAGAAAATGTATTTTTAATCTGGTTCGAGATCATTTTTTAAATTAAAAAATTTTCTTATTTTTAGCTAGTCCATGATTACTAACACAGAAAAAGTTATTAGACACAAACTGAATGGAATGCATCTTCTGGTCTGCTACGACCTTCATCATTATTCTTCGTGCTCAACTTTTTGTTAGCATAAATAGCTTTTTCCTTTTGATTTGTGAGTTAAATAGAGATATTTATAATTAACACTTTCAAGGGCACGAAGAATGTTGATGAAGGTCGTAGCGGTTCAGAAAATGCATTCTATTCAGCTTGTGTCTAATATCTTTTCCAATATTAGATTTTTTGAAGTTTTTCAATTTTTTTTAATTTTTACGGTTTTTTAATTTTGGTAATTTGTTCAATGTAGCGATTTGTTCAAATTTTAATGACGATTTGTCAATTTTGGGGATTTTTGCCAATTTTAACGATTTTTTTTTAGTTTGAGCGACTTTTTTGGTTTGGTAATTATTTTTTTAATTTATTTTAAATTTAATTTTGGTTTTCTTGTATTTGTGCAAAAAGTCTTTAATTTCCTTTAATTATTTTTTACTCAATCGAATGAAACAAAATCTGATGAACAATAAATCAATTAAAATCCCAAACGATAAAAATAGATTGAGTTTCCATTGATTGAATTCCCAACGATTGAATTCACTGATTGAACAAAACGAGTGCTAAAAAAGAAATTTAACTTTTAAGATTTAATCAATTGTGATCAACTTAAAATTAATTCCATTTGTAAAATTGTAGTTTAACTTTGGAATCATTAGACAATCAGAATAAAAAATTTAATTAAGTCTTAAGAAGCTCTAGTTCGTTTCCGCTCTTTACATACATTACAAAGGATTTCTCTTAAATTAACAAATTAGTTCCTTTAGATATAATTTTCAACGAAGCAACATTTAACAAGTTTGTAAAGATTCATTATTTAAAAATTTTAAATATTTTAAAATGAAACGACCTAGTTTTTTATGAAAAACTAAAAAGAAGTTTACCTTTTTTTGAAGCCACTTTTATGACGCCCTTGACTTGTACAAACATTTAATAAAAGTAAAATCGTTTTTCTCTTTTTTTTTTTTTTAAAAAACTACTTCAACATTTGAAGCAATAAATAACTAAAACAAATGATATTTTCTTATTTATTTATGCAACATAAATACAAACTCAAAGCAAATGCATAACAAAGCATAAGAAATGACATTTATTTTCTATAAAGGTGTCATGCAGCAACATGCCACTTTAAGTTTTTGAATTCTTCACAATGTCTTTGCTTTTTCCACTTCTTCTTCTTCTTCTAACATTTTGTATTATTTGAATTATTTTTATATATGTTTTGAAACATTTACTCGTAGTACTCTTGATATTTGCCTTCTTTCTGTCTTATTGAGTGGGAATTTTCATTTGAATATTTTCCAAGAAAATAAGGAACAAAAATTTTGAAAAAAATATTATAGGAGTAGAATAAATGCAAGAGCAAATACTTTAAATGTTTTATTTTCTACATCGTCGCTACTTATGCTGTGACATTTGTTCACAGTTGAAATTCCTTCCTGTCAACGTCTGTTTAGCTTCCGTTTTATTATTTAATATACACACACACATACGCATATATTTGTGTATAATTTTAAGTGTTAGTGTGTAGTTCAGTATTTTATAAAATATGTTTAACTTTTAAAAAGGGCTTTAAATGTTTTTTAAATCATTTCGGGAAATTAAATACTTTGTTATTTTTATGAAGGTGTTAAAAGAGTTCTCAGTTATGATCAGAAAATTTAATTTCGTCGTTAATGGCCAAAAAGTTCAAAACCAGTGCTCCAAGTAATTTGAAATTTATTCTCAAATTATATCGTACCCACCAAGAACAATGCTACCCAGCAAAACTTTGGTAATGGGTGCGATATTCTCATGTGTTACCTTGTAATGATAGCTCGCTACCTTTTTCATTATTTGCAAGCATAAAGTAATAAGTTACTCATTATTGATTACGTAATATATGATTTATAAATGTAAAGTAATAATTGAAATATTTTTGAAAATCTATTTTTAGATGCATTACTTTGTGTTCTTTTGTAAGCAAAAGGGTAATGTATGTTTGTTTTGATAACACTACCGAAAAAATAAAGCGCAACAATTCATTTAAGTTAAAAGCAATTAAATACTATATGCGTCGTTAGTGGGTAAACATCTTGGCTGGCAATCAAATTTTCCTGGTTCGATTCCCATCTTGACCACATTATTTTTAATAACAAATAATTTAAATAAAATATTTGTAATAACTTTTTTTAATAAAAATTCCTCTTTTTAAAAAATCTATTTTTAGACACATTACTTTTTCCATTCTCGTAACCATATAAGTAAGCCCTTACATTATCACCTCTAAAGTAATGAGTATATACATTACTTTGAGGCTCATCGCCAGTAAAATTCATCAATGAAGTAAGGTGTAAAGTAATCCCATTATTTGGTAATGTGTGGTTTGCTGGGTACATTAGAGAAATGACGAAAGTTGGTTAAAAATGAAGGGATTCAAATATAGCAACACTGTGAGACATAATGAATCCTAGAACAGTTGTTGCCAGCCATCTGATGGAGAGTTGGCGCAATTGTTGAAGCTTTTTAGCTCATATTATGTTATTTTACTTTTGTGGGGTTAAGTGCTTTGGGAACACCGAAGAAAACTCATACATATTATTTTTCTAAATTGATTTTGCCTTCGCTGGGGGTCAATTCAACAATTTTCTGCACAAGAGTCCAACGCGCTAATTACATTAGACATTACAGTCCACATAAGAAGTTGTAAAAATTTTCGCTTTTAGAAAATTTAAAAATTTTACAAATCAGGTCTTAGCTATAATAACTTATATTTTGCTACTTATATAAAGTATATACATATCCTTTGTTAATCTAAAAATCTGTTTATCTTTTGATGCAGAAATTCTTTTAATCCACTTATGTCTTTTAGTTATAACTACAAGTTTTTTTCTTGCCTGACAGTTATTGCATAAATCTGAAATTTGTCCACAAAGTCCTCAAGGACATATTCATACAGTAAGTACAAAGAAACTTTAACAATCTCTGTATATAAATGAATAACATTACTGACTCACTCACTCAATCAATCACTCATTCATTCACCCAACATGAAATTTTGTATGACGCTTAGATGGGATTTTTAAAAATTCCTACGGGGAGGGGCAAAAAGAGCAAGAGGGGTTTTAAAACGAAAAGTCTGCCACTTAAAGGCCTGCCCAAACCGCTTGAGCTAGGAAATGATATGAATGAATTTTATAAATTGGTTCCTCCTTCGACGTAGACAACCCCTGGTTTGGGATTTTCGGAAATTCCTACGGGGTGGGACAAAAAAAGGAAAAAGTCTCAACCCTGATGACCTGCCCGAACCCATTTGGCTAGAAATCTGAAATTCAAAATATTTTTTTCCCAGAGTATGGGTAAACTTACTGATAAGAAGGGAATTTTGAAACTTCCTACGGGTAGTGGCAAAAAGAAGGAAATCTCCACGCCCAAACCGCTTTGATTAGAAACCTAAAATTTAAAATATGTGTTCTCTGGTGTAATGCGGGCTAACTCACTAATAAGATAATTTTTGGAAATTTTGTTAGGAACGTGTTCAAAAGGAGAAAAATTCCTCCCTTATGGGCTGCCTAAATAACGGAGTTAGCTAGAAACCTGAAATTTAAAAGTGAGTGGAATTGAAACACTAAAGTTAGGAAACAAAATGGGAAACCAGTGTAATTGAAACATTAAATAAGGAGGCCCAAATGGAATGGAACGGGGAATTAGTGAATTACAAACACTAAAAAAAGGAATGGATTGGGTGACTAGTGGAATTGAAACAGACAAGGAAAACGAAATGAAATGAATCGGGGTATGAGGGCAATTGTAACTCTTAGGTAAGAGTAGCGAACTGGAATGGAGCTAGGAACGAGTAAATGGTAACGGAACGAAATGGAACGATGAACGAATAAAATAGAAACTCTAAACACAAGAAATGAAATGGATGTAGCAAGCCTGGATTTTAATAATACACAGAGAAAACAGATTCATCGTGACAACCGAATTTCTTGCCAACTAAATAGTTTGGTTGCAGCATTCGAATTATTTGAATGTCGCAACCAAATGTTTTTCTGATACAATTGAAATATTTTATTTTAACCGAATTTCTTTTGAAGTAACCAAACTTCAGTCGCTACAAACAAATATGTCAGTCAGGCCCCAACCAAACCATTCGGTTGGCAAGAAATTCGGTTGTCATAATAAATTTGTTTTCCCTGTGTCGTAATCGATTTAAACATATTTAATTACGCGAGCAGATCAATAACTCCAAAACTTTTCGAACTTCCCTCGTAGTTATATGAAATGCAATACTGCTCCCATCAAACACCACTTTTTAATAGACTACTGTCAAATTTTGAGCAAGTTTCGTCATTTACTTTGCGTTTAACAGCTTTTCAAAACATACAACCTCGTGGATTTTTTTTTTAAATGGAAAAAAGTGAATTTCGACTGCTCATTAAACATTATTTTTTGCGAAAAAACCCTCAACCAAACCAAGGAAAAGCTTGATAAATGGAGACTCTGCACCATCAATTTGAATGGTAAACAAGTGGTTTACTGACTTTCGTTGTGGCCTTACAAGCACGGAAGATGCCGAACGTTCTGGACGCCCAGTTGAGGTCTCTACACCCAAAACAATTGAAAAAATTCACGAAATGGTGTTTTCAGATCGGAGATTGAATGTGCGATAGATTGTGGAAGACATAGGCATCTCACATGGCTCTGTGGTTTCAATTTTGAACGATCACTTGGGTATGAGAAAACTTTCCGCAAGATGGCTACCGTGTTTGCTCACAATCGATCACCAACGGAATCGTGTGACAGCTTAGTTTCCAGGGCAAAAATCCATGAAGTAGACTACTAATTGCCCCCTCATTTGCCATATTCTCCGGATTTAGCCCCCAGTGACTATTTCCAAACCTAAAGAAATGGCTCGGTGGAAAGAGATTTAGCTCTAGCGATGAAATTACTGATCAAACACAGGCCTCTTTTATGGACATCGAAAAATCTTGCTGTTAAACGCAAAGTAAATAATGGAACTTGCTCAAAAGTTAACAGTAGTCTATTAACAGCTGGTACTTGATGGGAGCAGTGTTGCATTTCATATAACTATGAGGGAAGTTCGAAAAGTAACGGACTTATTGATCCGCCCTCGTATTAAAACACTGAAGTTTAAAATATTTATATGTTCGCTAAAGTATAGGCTAATTTACTAGTTAGGTTATTTTTGGAATTTTCGTTAGAAACGTGGTAAAGATGGGGTTTTTCAAAGGAAAAAGTCTTCTTTGTATTGGCCTGCATCAACCTAGGTGTATATGCAAATTTACGTAATAAAAATGAAGCTAAATACCCAGCAAAAAAACATGGTAGTCATTCTGTGACTATAACTTCTTTCATTGCTTCCTAAACTTCAGTTGACATTCTTTTGTGATTTTTTATTGTTATTCTAAGGCACTTCCAAAAGAATTCATGTGTTCATATTTCAAATGCAGTGATCTGGATATAAACCCGATGCATATCTTAAAATATCACTCTTCATTACTTCTAAAGCATAAGTTATAGTATATCGTATATTTTTTGAATCTAAAGCATTTATTCAAATTGAAAAAATTGTTCTGATAAAATTTTTTAATTTTTTATATTTTAGTTTAAAATTTCATGAGGGTTAGAATTAATGCAGTTTTGCAATTTTTATAAAGGTTTTGAAAAATCAAGAAAAACACATTTTTTTACCCTTAATTGAAACTAGCTGGCCAGTCATTTGCATTTTTTCAGCCTTAAATATTTATGACGACGCAATCTGTGCATTTTTGCATTATGTTTATTATTTAACACTACACCATTTCCAATTTTAATTCAGAATTTATCAAAATAATCTAAAATTGTGTAAAAATTATTCCAAATTGCCCAAAAAAGTTTTAAAATTGTGCAAAAACTATTTAAAATTGTTCAAAAATATTTTAAAATTGTCTAAAAATGTTTCCAAAATGTACAACCAGTTTTTAAATTATCCAAAATTATTTTCAATTTGTCTAAAAATTCATTAAAATTTTTGAAAAATGTTTCAAAAATGCTTTTTCACTAATGCAGAATTATTTATTTGTTTTAATAAAGAGTATTTGTATATGCATAAATTTCGCTTCTTTAAACTTATTTTTCTGCATTCTTATGAATAAAATTTTCATTAAAGCTTAAATACTACAAACTATATCAACATTTTCCACTCATGCATCAGAATACCTAATCATTGTATTATCATTGCTTCCTTAGATTAAAGTATGAGTAATACTAGTAGCTCTATTTGAATACTTCCATCCTATGACACGCTAATGTTAAATTCATCGATGAAACCATCGATGCCTTTGCCATAGTAGTGATGCTTTTATTGCTTCTTTGGCAGCTTCATTTTTGCTGGGTAGGGAAAAGAGAGCCCATTATTTATTCGTACCCAACCCAAACAGCTATAATATTTGGCGATGTCATATGACATTACTGGCCGGGAATGGGTTAAGGAAAAAATGTAAAAAAGCAATTTAAAGCTCAAAAAATCTACCTAGGTTGAGACTTGTTGGGAGTAAAATTCGAACCTACATGACAGTGCACAACAAGCCGACTTTCGGGCTTAAGTGTATGTCTTATTTTTCGACACGAGTCCTTTTGTTCAATCCAACATAAACCTATCCTAAAGCTCGAAAATCTTTATAAAAAGTACTTTAAATCTAAAAACAGGAAAGTCGAAAGAAAGCAAACTGGCAAATTTTTTCTCAAGTGCGTGTGAAAGTTTTAATACTGATCATTTTTTTAATTGAATCAGTTACAGAAAGATTGTTTTTCAACAAACCTTTTAATTGGAGGCATTTAAGAAATATATTTTGTTTTGTGTGTGTATATGTGGGATAATCTATAATGGAAATAGTCAAAAATTACTATTTCCTATATACTGGGTCCATGAAAATTAGATCATTTAATAAAGTCATCAATCTTAAACTTTTGGAAAATTAAGAATAAAAATATATACATATATAATTTCTCAAGGGGTTGAAGTAAATATATTTCAACAAATATCTATAAAGATGTTAGATAAATAAAGGAAGATAATAAAATGTCTTGTTTTTTTTTTGCCCAACCCCCACAGTTGTGTCTGACGACCATTTACATGAAATATCAATTGACCTCAATCAAGTATTTCCGTAATATACTGCAGTGATTATCGGGGTGACTGTTTCTATGGAATTTCTCATATAAATATACAGAGGTATGTATGTATGTAAGTATATATTTAGTACATACCTACAACATTAAATATTTCCTTTTAAACTTTTTGCCAAGTCATCATTAAAATAAACATGTAACTTATTCTTAGTGTGGTTTAAGTAGGACAATAAGGATAAAGAAACTCTTTTTTTCTCTCATTTTCATATTATTATTATTTTTTTTGTCATCTTTTTGACAACAAGCATTGTTACCAAGAACATTTACAAACAATATTTGATGATGTTCATATTAAGAGTGGAAGTAAAAAGTCTTATGACAGCCTCTAGCTTTTCTAAATTTACGGATTTTAAGGAGATCTTTTTAATCCAGCTTAAAGTTGTTAAACATCAAAAAAAAAAGATTTTAATTAGATTAATGTAAAAATTGAAATATATATGAACATACATGAGCCTGTATATGATAATGCATGGGCGTGCATGGGCGTAAATGGGCATAAATGAGCATATGCGCTCATGCATGGTTCCATATATGACAATACATGACCTCATATATGACCATATACATATCTTCGGATCCGAAATTTGAGGGTGTATGCACGCAGAGAAAAAACATGGTTGCAATATGATCACTGCTACTATATTCTGCTTGCTGCAATCGGGTATGGTTGTTACAACCAAATTATTGTTTTTCTAACCATCAACATGGTCGCTACCATCATTATTAAGTAAATATTTTACTATTTTATGATTGTCACCTTCCATTTTATATCATGATTGGGCTGTAACCATACTGTGGTAACGAAAATTCTGACTATGAAAAAATATGATAATTATGCAACGATAAAATGCTGGCAACAATCAATAAATAATTATACATCAAATAAAACATGACTTAAACATTTACAGTCATAATATTGTCTTGTTTTCATAAAAACCAAAATTATATCAGTACAGTCAGTTTGTTTTTACTACAAAATGTTTTAGAAATATTATTGTTTACTAAAACTGGACAAATATTAGATGGGCAGAAAATATCTTTTACATGTCATTAAAACAACTCATCAATTAACCCATTAAGAAGTTTTTTTAATGGGGTTTTTCGAAAATTCCTCATATATGTAATATTATTTACACTAATCAATATTCATTGCCTTTGTTTGAAATAAAAATTCATAGATTCTGAAGAAAATACTTAGATTCTAAGCACTTTTTGTAGAAGAAATATTATTAGATTCTAAAGACAAATTTCTAAAAGCCTTCTAAAAAAAATCTTAAAAATATCTAAGATTTTTTTATTAAAAAAGTAATTAGAATTTAAAAAAAATTTTTAGTATTTTTCTTAAAAAAAGTCCACAGAATCAAAGTTTTCTTGAAAGAAAAGTTCTTAGAATCTATGATTTTTTTCTAAACAATTTTTCTTCAAAACGTCGTTAATATCAATTTTCTTTAGAAAAAACATTTCTAAAGGAAATATTCTTAAATTTAAAAAGTTTTTTATAGTTTCTAAGAATTTTTCCTTTAAGAAATTCTCTTAGATTATGGATCATATAATGATAATCCAGAAATCATGATATAGTTATGAGGGACCATAATATGATAATATTTTGAATTTAATATGATTACGTGCGATCATATTATAATAAATTCAATATAACATGTTTATTTAGGATCATAATATGGTAATTTTTGAATCATAATATAACTGTAGGGACCATATTATGGTAAAAATATGGTTATTTTATTATCATAATATGATAACCATATTATATTACGACTATGATTGGCACAACCATAAACCCAAAAATATATGATGCTCTTCGAATATGATTGCCCTAACCATGTTTTTTCTTTGCGTGTGACCGTATAATGTCATACATGATAATATATGAATAATATATAAGCATATCCGATCATATATAACCATATACGTCCACATACTCTCAAATTTTCTATCCGAAGGTATATGGTCATTTATGAGATCATGTAGGGTATATCCCTAAATGATCTCATAAATGGACGTATATGGCCATGTATGATCATATACAAGGCCATATGTGATCATATTTATTTTGATTTTTACATGGACAAGTGAAAATTTACAATATTTTTTTTAAAAAGTATGAAAATTAAAATTATTGAAAAACATTTGTGTGATCACATTTTGTTCACCATGTTAGTATTTGTATGTTAAATATGTAAAGTATAGTATGTTACAATATTTGTATAACAATAACAATAAAAATAAAATCTTTGCTAATGCATTATCCTGATGCATTCTAGATGTTCGGTAGTAGGTTGGTTAGTAGGATGATGCTATGGCTCGTTCAATGTCTGTCCGCCTATTTGGTTTTGTTATATGGTTTGTACAAAGCAAATAAAATGTTTTAACTATATAATGATGATGTTAAACACATATCCATACAATGTACAAGGATATAAGTGCATGTAACATATGTTATCCCTACAAACATGGCGATACGAAAATGAATCGAATGGAAGAGAAAAAAAATGTATTTTGGCAATAATCCTAATTGTATTGCGGAAGTTTGAATACATCGGAAGAAAGGGCGATGCTTTTAAGCAGTTTGAAAGCAACATTTTTGAATGATAAATTGGTCATTGCTATGAATTTATAAACTCTCTGGTACTAATTAAAGTTATATGTGTGCAATATTTCCATACTAAATTTAAAATAAAAATTAATTTTTCAAATATATTTTCGGACTATCGCCAAAATATCACCCAAATTTGAAAAATCACTTTCTTTATTTTTATCAAAGAGATCAAAAAAATTTGATTTAATATCTTTTTCATATAAAACTCCCAAATGTTTGCTGGGATATAAATGTCTACACTCAAAAATTACCGTAGTTGTTTAAATAATAAACGAACCAATAGCAAGCCGACAATATTCGGATCGGATCTCCTGGTAGCAAGTGATAATCCCCACGGACTTTACACCAATTTGTGATTTGAATATTATGGCAGAAAATTTTTCGGACATAACTCTTAAACTAAATTATGAACCATCCGCCAAAATGCGAATAATATATCCTACACATTATCGTCTTCTTTATGGTGATGTTCGATATATTCTTTGCCTTCAGAAGGCAGTGATGAATGTTACCCGACGCGCCAAAGGTTACGGTTAGAGATATAGGGGGAAGCTGGTTTATGCACCGGGGGAAATCAGTGACTTGCGGATCGCTATACAAATATGTTTGGGTATGCTCCTCAAATGTTTGGTAGGCTTCCCTAGCACCAGTTACGGATGCTTTAGCCCAATTTGCTACTCATACAAAAACCTAAAGATTATTGTAGTTATGACACTGCTTAATCCCAAGTTAAAGTTTTCTGTTACGTGGCCCTGCTTCGCTGACAAAACCTTTTTTGCGTAAGAAGGCTGCGACCACGTTTTCGCTCTTCTACTCTGTGATACTTCACTGACACGCAGAGAAAAAACATGGTTGGGGCAATCATATTCGAAGAGCATCATATATTATTGGGTTTATTGTTGTGCCAACCATAGTCGTACTATAATATGGTTATCATATTATGACAATAAAATAGCTATATTTTTACCATAATATAGTCCCTACAGTTATATTATGATTTAAAAGTTACCATTTTATGTTTCTAAATAGAAATATTACGATATTGAATTTATCATAATATGATATTATGCTCAATATGTTATGAAATTTTATGGTCCCCCATAATTACATTATGATTCCTGGATTACAATTATATGATCCCTACAATAATATATATATGATCATTCTTATTATTTTATGATTATTAATATACATAATATGACTATATAATATTTGCAAGAAATGTTCTCCTTAAAAAAATGATATGAAGGACTTTTTGAAGAAAAATTGTTAAGGAATAATCATAGATTCTAAGAACTTTTCTTTCAAGAAAACTTTGATTCTGTGGAACTTTTTAACAAAAATACTTAATTTTTATTTTAAAATTTAAGGACTTTTTATAATAAAAAATCTTGGATTCCAACGACATTTTAAGATCTTTTAAAAAGTTTTTACAAAGTTTTCTTTTAGAAGAAGTCCTTAGAATCTAAGTATTTTTCATGATGAAAATTTCTCAGAATCTATCAATTTTTCTTTCAAAGAAAGGCCTTAGAATCTAAGTTTTTAGGAATATATGAATTTTCATCGAAGAAACAGTTTGCAGAATCTGAGAATTTTAGTTTATGAAAAATTCCATAATCTAAAAATATTTTTATCAGATAAATTTCTAAATATCTAGTATTTTGTATAAGAAACCTTTTTGTACAAAAAAAATCTTGGGTTCTACAGACTTTTTGAAGAAAAGAAATGAATTAACAAACAATGAATTGATTAGTGTATATAATATTACATGTATAAGGAATTTTCAAAATAAAAACTTGAAAAAATCTTCTTAAGTTAAAAAAAAAATTAACTGGATCTTAATGGGTCAATTGATAAAATGTTTTATTTTCTACCGATCTGATATTTGTGCAATTTTAGTATATTTTTTTTTTTTTTAATTTTGTAGTAAAAACAAACTGACTGGACTGATAAGATTTTGATTTTTATAAAAACAAAACAATATTATGATTGTAAATGTCGAAGTTATGTTTTATTTGATGTACAATTATTTAATGATTGTTGCCAGCATTTTATGATTGCATAATAATCATATTTTTTCATAATCAGAATTTTTGTTACCACATTATGATTAGAGCCAATCATGTTATAAAATAGAAGGTGGCAATCATAAAATAGTAAAATATTTACTATAATAATGATGGTAGCGATCATCTTTATGGTCAGAAAACCAATAATTTGATTGTGACAACCATACCCGATTGCAGCAAGCACATTATAGAAGCAGTGATCATGTTGCAACCATGTTTTTTTTTCTGCGTGGAGGCTTTCCTCAGCACAGCGGCTTACGCCCGGGCTTGGAGGTTTTCTCGTCCTTGGAAAATGAGACAAATGTTAGTTAAAATCGTCACAATAAATCACTCTTAACCTTCATGGAGACTATGACTGTTTCTTAACTTTTCCAGAGATCCCAACGAGTTTTAGTTAAGGGTATACACAACTATCTATTTTTCTTCATTTCTCTCTCTTGTATTTCTTAGTTACCCTTTTGGTTCAAAATTTCACTCTTTTAATCATAACAATCTGTGGGTAGGGTGGGGCGAAAAAATCCCATTTCAATGCAAGTACCGTGAAGCTATATGTCGCTGTTAGCGTATTGAGGATTTGTATACTCTTAATGTTCTGGGCATGAAAATTGAAATTGATCTTCTTTGGAACTATTTGACTACTGAAGAATTGTCAAAAGATACTCTCCAATGTCTTCGATTTCTTAACTGGTATAAGAAATACTTCACTCTATTTGATCTACTCACTATATAAATATGTATACTACCTACATTTGACCGAAAATTTAATACATCTCCGATATAAGGGCAGATCCTGCAACGTCCATTTTGGAACTCCTGGACCATGTGCAACAGTACAGTAGCCAACTCTATTAGCTCGACAAAGGATCATCGGATTGTGGGTTCGTTGAATCTGTTTCATAGATATTACCATGGAAAATGATCGTTTGCGATAATAAAATTTATTACGATTCTCCGAGTTTCTGTTCTGTGGACCTTTTACCTAATACTCGCTTATCAAGTAGATCTCAGATAGAATTCATTTTTCGGTCTCACTATCCTTATGTGAAATAGTAGAGCAGAGGTGATCCCAAATAATAATTGTTTCCGTCATATAGGAAAGAATTGAAAGGGTTGAAAGTTTGACCCCAAGAATGTCAATAAGAAAGATAAGAATTAGAGATGGAAAATTAACTGAATGAATGACTGAACAGAATGATACCCTGTGGTGTCCCTGAATTTAGATGAAACTCATCTGATAAGACCCTTTCTATATAACAACAAATATATTGTGATCCCAGAGAAAACTGAAAATAAAACGAGCAAAGCCATTGCCAACACCAAATAAGTGAGGTGGGTCATGCGAATTCTATCGAAGATGGAATACAACAAACTTCGGTTACCACAAGCGCATGGTCCGTTTGTGAGCACGAATCTGTTTTCTCTGTGTAGGTCGTGAGGGTCGTTTAAAAAGAAGCAAATTGTTGTTTTAATCGAATTTAATTCTAACGGAATTGCTGAAAAACTGAAAGGTCAGACAGAAGATCGGTTAATAAAGGGTGGTTAAATTTTAAGGGCCAAAGTTGAATGTGAACCACACCTAAATGTCAAGTTTTTTTCTGCATTTCATTTGACATATCTCTATTTCAGACTAACTCAATTTGAACCATGGAAAGATACACAATCGAGCAACGCGTTAAAGTTATTCAGGCTTATTATGAAAATGGGCGTTCAAATCAAAATGCATTTCGTGCACTTCGTGATTTTTTTTGGTCAGCAAAATTGACCAAATGTGTCAACAATCGAGAGAATTGTGGGCAAATTTCAGCAAACCGGGTCTGTGAAAACACCTGTGCATGCTCGCCCAGTTCGTTCTGCGGAAAACATTGCTGTTGTTCGCGATAGTGTGTCATGAGTTCGGCCAAACATTTACCGTGAATGGTGTTCGCTATCGCGAGATGATAACGAACTTATTGTGGCCAGGAATTGAGGATATGACCCTGGACAATATGTGGCTTCAACACAACGGTGCCACTTACCACACAGCTAACGAAATAATGGCACTTTTGCGCGACAAATTCAATGGCGGTGTTATCTCACGTGGTGTCGTTGTCAATTGACCGCCAAGATCATGTGATCGGCCCTTTAAATTTAACCACCCTTTACAACAGAACTTCGGTTGAGACAACACAAATATCTTTTGCAGAAATCTAACACTGATATCAAACTTAATGCAGACTTTTGTAATTAGAATACCGATAAGAATGAGCTGGACCTCAAACTCTTTCAAAGACAGTGTTAATCAAATTTGTTACTGATGCTTAGTAGAGAGGGAATTGGGGATAGAGAAATTTTGTTTTATAGGAGCCAGACAAAGGAATCATTGAAATCCTTTAATATTTAAAAGTTTACAGCGGAGTTTATCGCTGAATTAATTAGCACACGGTTAAACTAGTAACATTGGTGTCAGAAGACAAAAGGCTCTTGGAAAAAAGAATTGTCACATCTACCAAAAAACTTCACCGGTCTTAACTGTTAGATAGAAAGAGTATTAAAGGGCATATATATATATATTTTTTTAATTTCCCTTCCTGATTGGAAAATCGGAGAACCTTTAATGCCGCTTTTAAGTGATACTTGTTGCCAGTTCGTAAAAATGAAGCACATATTGAGTGCAATTTCTGTTATTCAAAGGCATACATTGGAAATCAAATAAATAATACCTTATTAATTAGGAAACTAAAAAATCCAACATGTTGTTGTAACTTATTTTTAAATACTTGTGTCTTCTAGGGAAATATTGTTAAATTCCATACTTTTAAGAAAATCGGGTACATAATGGACAAAGAGAGAGAGAGAGAGAGAGAGATATTATAAAAATAATTGTCCAATGACTAGTAAATATTTTGTGAGTGTTTTAATATGATTTACTTATATCATAAAAGTATTGGAAAGTATATTAAAAATATTTTAGATTGAAGATTAGATAACAATATATTCAAGTATGATATTGCAAAATAAAATCAAAGTGAAATAAGAAAAAAAGAAACTGCATAGGAAAGGTCGATGTAATAGTTACTAACAAGAAAAATTTCCCCTTATCTAAAGAGGATTTTAAACATGACTTATCATGTACAACTACTTATAAAGGGTGATTTTTTTGCTATTTAATTTTTCAATGTAATTTTTTTCAGTGAAAAAAAAAATTCTTGACATGTGGCAATGCTAAAAATGCTCTGTAAAGTTTGCTATTTTACCATCAATAGACTAACAAATGAACAACGCTTGCAAATTATTGAATTTAATTATCAAAATTCGTGCTGTGTGAAAAATATGTTTCGTAAATTATGTCCATTTTATGGTCGTCATATTCGACCCACCGACCCACATGCTAATCAAGCTGTTGTGATCAAATTTCGCACCAGTTACACTTTATTGGACATTAATTCACCAATCTGTAGGCGAAGAGTGTGTACCAAGGAGAATATTGCTGCAGTATCGGACAGTGTCAATGAAGATCGCGATATGTTAATTCGTCGCCATTGGCAACAATTGGGCTTGTGTTATTCGACCACCAGGAAGATTTTTCCTAAGGACCTCGGTATGAAACCATAGAAAATACAGCTGCTGCAAGAACTGAAGCCAGGTGATGTACCACAACATTGTTTGTTTGGTGAATGGTCCTTAGGAAAGTCGGATGAAGATCCATTTTTCTATCGAAAAATTGTCTTTAAGACGAAGCTCGTTTTTAGCTGAATAGGTTCGTCAACAAACAGAATTGCCGAATTTAGTGCGAAGAGCAGCCAATGCACCCTGAAATATTCACTGTTTGGTGCGGTTTGTGGGCCGGCAGCATCATTGGGCCGTACTTTCTCCAGAGCGAGGAAAATCGGAATGTTACAGTCAATGGAGCAAGGTACCTTGCGATGATATACCGATTTTTTTTGCCCAAAATGGAAGAATTTGCCTTGATTCGCATGTAGTTTCAAGAAGACGGTGCCACATGACACACGGTACGCGATACCATGAACCTATTGAAACGAGAATTTGGTGAGCGATAAATCTCACGTTTTGGAGCAGTTTATTGGCCGGCAAAATCAAGAGATTTGATCCCACTACACTTTTTTTGTGTGGGGATACGTAAAGTCCCTCATGTACAGGGACAAGTCAGCCACAATTCCAGCCCTAGAAGACAACATTACAGCTGCCATTTGAGAGATTATGTACGAAATGCTGGAAAAAGTGTGCCAAAATTGGAGCACACGGATGGACCACCTACCGCGGGCAACATTTACATGCATTAATCTTCAAAAAGTAAATGGTAGGTATCAGAGATCACAGCAGTGAATCGTTTTTTTTTTTTTTTGCTACTCATGAAATTTTAAATATAAGTGAGTAAAGTTATTAAAAAGAAACTACTCATATGTACTCATACTCACAATAGCGTTGATTTATAAATACAACACAGAGAAAACAAATTCGTGCTGGCAACCGAATTTGCAGCCAATCGAATTTTTCGGGTGTGCCAACAGAAATCCAATTGAGATATGAGTAATTTGACTCTGACAACAGTATTTCGGTGGCCTCAATAACAACTTGATAGTAACAACAGAAAAATTCGTTTTCTGCAACTGAACTATTCGATTGGCAACAAATTCGGTTGTAAGCACGAATCTGTTTTCTGGGTGAAGTTGCAATAAATATGAATCGACATCATACTCATACCATCCCAAATTTGTATGATTCATCAATCTACTCAAATTTTTTTTATAATTTTAGGAAAATACTTATCATACTCACTATTGACTTGAATCATTTAGCTCATTCAACTCATGAATGTTAAAACAAGTGTATATTTATTTTATATATAAATATACATAGGAAAAAAATTGTAAGTTTATAAAGAAACATTTCAGGGATGATTAAAAATTTATTATTTATTATTTTTATGAGCAGGTTGTGAAAAAATTAATGACTTTTTTTTTAGCTGCCCAATCTCTTATTTAGGGGTTTAAAAGTTGGGTGTAAAATGACCCCATTTTAGGTTTTTTCTTATCTATGTCTGGCTTTTCAGAGAAAATATAGACGATATATAAAGGGTGTCCCAAGAAGAACGCAATTTTTAAATCTGGCAACATTCGAAGTGCCATTGTTTGACATTTGAACAATTGTTATTGTTTGCTAGTAGAAGGTACGAGGTTAGTAAAAATGGAGCGCTACACGAATGAACAACGCATTCTCATTGTGAAATTGTTTTACCAAAATGGTGAAAGTTTTGCGGCTACAGTTCGCAAATTGCGATCAATTTGGGGTCACAATAATGCTCCAAAAGAGTCAACTGTAAAGAGATTAATGGATAAATTTGCCGAAACTGGGTCTGTTAGTGATGTAAAGACAACAACGCGCCATCGACCAGGTCGATCGACCGAAAATGTCGCAGCTGTACGTGATGATGTCGCTCAAACTCCATCCACCTCAATTCGACACCGAGCTCAGCAAATTGGTGTCTCCAACTCCACTTTGCAGCGAATTTTGACGAAAGATTTGCATCTTCATGCATACAAAGTTCAATTGACTCAGGAACTGAAGCCAGCTGACCATGGACAGCGAAGGGAGTTCGTTAATTAGGTATTGGAGTGACAACATGAAAATGCTGATTTTGCCGATAAAATCATCTTCAGTGACGAGGCCCATTTTCATCTTTATGGCTTCGTCAATAGGCAGAATTGTCGCATTTGGGGTGAGGAAAATCCTCGAGTGATTCACGAGAAGCAAATGCATCCTCAACGTGTCACTGTGTGGTGTGGTTTTTGGGCTGGAGGAATCATTGGACCTTTTTTCTTTATGAAAATGAGGCAGGTCAAGCGCAAACAGTCAATGGTGTTCGGTATCGTGAAATGATAACCAGTTTTTTCTTGCCTAGAATTGAAGAAATTAATGTTGAGGGCATGTGGTTCCAACAAGACGGCGCCACATGTCATACAGCCAGAGAAACAATTCAATTGCTGCATCAGTCATTTCCCGGTCGTGTTATTTCGCGTTTTGGAGATCAGAATTGGCCGCCTAGATCGTGCGATTTAACACCATTAGATTTTTTTCTTTGTGGTTTTTTGAAGTCGATGGTTTACGCGAATAAGCCGACGACGACTCAAGCCTTAAAAGAGGAAATTGGACGCTGCATTAATGAAATACCGCAGCATTCATGCAAAACGGTCATTGAAAATTTCATTAAAAGATCGCGTGCATGCCAGCAAAGCCGCGGCGGCCATCTGCACGATATATTGTTCCATACATAACCTCATTCTGTCTACTTTACGATATAATAAAGTTTCACGATTTTTTTTTTTAATATCTGTGTTTTATTTAAAATTTAAAAATTGCGTTCTTCTTGGGACACCCTTTATATATATCAAAATAAAGGTTTTTTGAAGGCGTAACTGCGTTGAAATCGTGTTCAAAAATGTACAATATTTTTTGTTAGTCAAAAAAGTCTGTTTCGAATATTTTTGTTTGGAAATTGCAGTTGGTTAAAGCTCCAAATCACACATATTGAAGTTTATTTAAATTAAATGAAAGAGTGTCTGAGGGTTTTTTGATATTTGAAATCATATAATTTTAATTCGACTTTCCCTAAATAGCTTTTTTCATCTATAGTTAAATAATTTGAAAATTAATGCAACCCTGGGTCCAAATATAGGTGATATTGGTACCAATTTTTATACCCTCCACCATATATGGTGAGGGTATATATCAGTTTGTCATTCCGTTTGTAATATGTCGAAATATAGGTTTAAGACCCCATAAAGTATATATATTCGTGATCCTTATGCAATTTTAAGTCGATTTAGCGATGTCCGTCTGTCTGTCCGTCTGTCTGTCTGTTGAAATGGCGATCACGACGCGAAGACACAAGCGGGGGTACCTATTTTTACCCAGATTATTGAACATCCTCCCGAGCAGTTTGGTATTTAAAATGAACAAAATCGGTTAAGCGGTTCAAAAGTTATGAGTGAAAATGTGAAGGTACCTCTAAATTTTCCATACAAATTTGTACAATTTTTCTGTATTTATTTTTGTTTTCTGTTAAGTAAGTAAAAATATTATTAAGTCTTCTTCTTGTTCGATTACATTTACTGTCTTACATACTATGAGAATAATATCATTTTAGAGCTATATGTGTGTTACTCTTAATAACTAAGTTAACGTTAAAAGCAACAATGTTAAAGTCGCTAACAGAGCAGACCTCTGTAAATAACATTACTAAAACTAAATAACAAAAGTTCGTTACATAAATTGACAAAACATATTCATATTACAGTTCATGCAAAATTTAGTATATACGTATATCATCTTTAGCTCCTATGGTGGAGGGTATTTAAAGATTCGGCACAGCCGAATTTAGCCCTTTTTTACTTGTTTATTTTTTTTTTTTGTGTAATTTCACGCTGCATAAAAATAAATTTGATTTTCATAAATTTAAGACATGCTCCCATACAACAATTATATATTTTGGGGACCCGTCTTTTAACCCTTAAAAGTGAGATTGGGTTGCTATAAAAAAACACGTGTCCTTTATTTTTTGCTGCTCTATAAGATATCTGAATGCCATTAAGATCTGAGAGTTCGCGTTGGGACAGTTCCCTTGTTAGTGCAATTAATTACAGATTTTATTTTTCTTTTTTTTCTAAATTTCGTTAAAATGAAAGCCAAATTGTCGATTTATCGCCAAATAGCTTATTAAATTGTATGAAGAATTTATGTGGAATTTATTAAGCTTTAATTAAAAAGTAAATAAATTTAAATCTAGTGTTTTGTTCCTGAGATATTTTTATTTATGTAAAATTACTTTTTATAAAAATGATAAAATTTGAAAATTTGGCAGTGTCCCAAAAACTGTTTTATTTTTGCTCTCCATTTTCGGATTCAGCGCGCGATTTTACATGGGAAACGAATGCAATATGTCGTGATACGCAACATTTTTCTAAATTTATAAAACAGTGTAATAAATGTAAAGAAAAGTGAAGAAAAAGTAAATCCAATATGAAATAAGCAATACAAATCTTTATTTCTTTGATGAACTTTGTATTGGAAAAATGAGAAGTACCGTACTAACGAAACAGCCCAAACACACAAACTCAAAATGAGTATTTTAATGTTCGTATTCGAGTCATACTTATTTTGCATTGTGCATACACATTGAGTAAAGGAAAGTCGAAATCAACATCCTCATAAATGTTATTAGTTATGAGTATGATGAGCACTTCAAACTTTAGAATGAATATGAGGTTCGACAAAATTTCAATAAGTACTCGTACAGGGTGTCCACCGGGAAGGTATACTACTTTGTTTTGCCGCCATTTTGGTAAAGATTAGTCTTGACAGTTAATATTTGGCAGTCGTGAAGTAGACACGCAGCAAATTTATTATGATTAAAATATTCGATAAACCAACATGTTTTAATCGTTAACACATTTTATCAAAATCAATCATCGATTACTGTGACGATGAGAAAGTTACGTGAAATTTTTGCGAGAAACAACGTGCCAACAAAACGCACTATTTATCGTGTAGTGAATGATTTCGAAGAAAGAGGGTCTGTTGGTCATAGGCCCAAGCATGGACCACAACGTACTGCAAGATCGGCTAAAAACATTACTGCTGCTCAAGAAAGTGTTCAAAACAATCCATCAACCTCAATTCGACGCCGTGCTCAGGAGCTTGGTCTTCAAAGAACAACTTAGGCCACAATTTTGCACAAGGGCTTGCATTTGCTTCCATTTAAGATTCAGTTGGCACAAGAGCTTTTTCCACAAGACCATTTACGCCGCCGTACATATGTCAATAGGATGTTACAGCTCGCACATGATAACCCCGATTTTCATGAAAAAATCATAATGAGTGACGAGGCACATTTTCATTTGAATGGATATGTGAATAAACAGAAGAGTCGGTTCTGGGCAATGGAAAACCCTCAAATTATTCATCAGTTACCTTTGCATCCATTAAAAGAGACACTGTCTGGTGTGCAATTTGGTCAGAAGGAATCATTGGTCGTTACTTCTTTGAAAAGGAAAACGGCGTAACGGAACTTGGGAATGAGGAGCGATAACGTGATATGATTGAAAACTTTTTAACGCCACAAATGCATGCTTTGGGCTTGATTAACATGTGGTATCAACAAGACGGTGCCACATCGCATATAGCCAGGATTAGAATGGAATTACTGCGAGACCTCTTTCCACAACAAGTTATTTTAAGAAATGGTGATGTTGATTGGCCTCTACGTTCGCCTGATTTGACTACGGACTTCTTTTTGTGGGGATAACAAACCACAAACGCTCGAGTAACTCAAACAAAATATTCGTGATGAAATTAATGAAATACCGCGTGAAATGTGTGAGAATGTAATGAAAAATGTGCTCAAAAGGGCTCGTATTTGTGAGGCGGACATTTATCTGATATTGTATTTGATACATAATTGCTGACATTAAATAAAACATTTGTCAATATAAAATCCATTCTCTTTCATTTAATCAAAAATTATAAACAAACAAAGTAGTATACCTTCCCGGCAGACACCATGTACAAATGCAAATCATGAATCATCATGAATCAAATCATGAATTATCATTCAACTGTACTCACTTTTTCACTACTCATTGCAGATCTCTGGTAGGTCGTGTATTCATTTATCGCCCTTAATAAATATTTCATTGACTTTTGCAAATTTTCAGTTTTTTTTTTCAAATTTCAAAACTCAAACGGTTACAAAAAAATCACCCTTTACGATAAACTTATGTTAAGATATACATATATATGATTTTTTCTTTTTTTTGTAATTTTTCACTTACCTTATTGGTGTAACCATTGAATTTTAATAATTTCTTGCAAGATTTGCCACGACTTTCAAAATAAATCTCTTGTGGTGTACGACGATGTGTATGAGTTTTCTTTAAAAGATTCATATATGAAGTAGGATTATGCTGCTGTGAGGCAGCAGAGGAGTTGCAACATCCATTATTAATATGACCAGAATTGTTAACATTACCATATAGAGACATGGTAGCAATGCCAGCAGTAGTTGCATTGTTATAAGTATTATAATCACTGCTAGAAGTGGCTGTTTTACCACGTGTATTACTGGAACATAGCAGACGTCTAAGTATGCCACAACAACCAATTGTAATGCCTGAAGGTGGATTGGGCAATGAAGATGATGATGATGATGGCGCAGACGACGCGGATGTTGTTGTGCATAGTCTTATTTGACCATTGTGATGATTGTTGTTGTTGTTGTTATTATGATACTGCTGCTGGCGTTGCTGATGGTGACCATTGTTATTGCTATAACTACCAGCTGAAATGGTCTTGAGTTCTAAGCCATTTGCCGTTGTTGGCTTACGTAGATTAACATCAATTTCCATTGTTACGAATTGCACTTTATATGCATATCCGGTTTTAAGGATGTGTTAGTAACGGAAGTATCTTATTGTAACACACACACGTTCTATGTATCTCTCTCTATCTCTCTTTCTCTTTGTAGTAGTTAAATATTTATTAGATTAAAATATGTGTAGCCGTTATTATACTCGTATGTGGTAGTGTGTTATTGCACCTTGATTGCTGTTATTGTCTTCATTGTAGTGTTACTACATAACAAGCACATCCGTTTCCGTTATCATAAACCGGAAGTTATAATACTTGTCTCTACTTTCGTTTGGTTTTTTTTTTTTTTTAAATGAAAGTTTAATTTTTTTGGATATTTAATTCAATTTTAAAATTTCACTTTAGTTTAAAAAAAAATTACACTTTTTTTTATTATTAAAATTTTTGTTGTTCTATGACTTCCGCTTTTTCTCCTCTCTTGTTAATATTCAAATCACGGATGTTAGTATTTTTCTAAACATTTAATATTTTTCCGTATTTTTTTTTTTATAAATATATTTAAATCTGTTTATGTTGTATGGGTTTTTTTTCTCACTTGTTAGATTTTTCTTTTAACTACTTTCTTCTTTTTGTTCATTTATTAACTGTTGTTATTTTGTGTTTGTTTCTTTTTTCCTACCACAACTTTGTTAGGTTTTGTTATTTTAATGGTTTTATATTTTTCTTGCCAAGAAGTTTATATTCAATTGTTTTGAAGGGTTTTTAGATCCTTTTTTCTTGTTTTGTTTTCTTAAAGAGTTTATTTTTTTTCATTGTGTTCTCTTGTCATCGCTTGTATTTTCAAAGCCTTTTCACTTTGTTCAACACTTAATTTACAGGATTTTTTTTCTGTTAACTCCTTGATGTTTTTTTTTATTAAATCATTGTTGTTCCTGTAAGAAATAAAATTGCATTTTTTATGAATTTCATTATTTAAGTTACATTTTAATTAAGGAAAGTAAATTTAAATTTTTTAAAAGTTCAAAGCAGGAAAAATGTATTATAACCCAGCAAAATAAAATGGATATTATTCTTTACGAATCTCTTTTTCAGAACATCCAAAGAAGTTAATAGTGGAAATTTTTCGATTTGTAAGAAGTCATTTTAAACAACTTCCAAAATGTTCATATTAACCCCTACTAGTAAAAAAAAAAACAATTATTTAGTTGGTACATAATTTGTTATTTCCTGCAGTCATTAAATGCCTTATTGAAAACATATTTTGCATACTAGTGATATTCACTTTGTCCTGGTCGGAATAATAATTCTTGGCGTGTTCAAAATCAAACTTTCAAACGTTCAAACTTTAAAGCTAAGCCACTCCCTATATTTATTTTGTAGTCCCTATATTTAACAACATCCGTAAACTAATGAAAAAGTCCATCTGCTAATCGATTTTTCATAGCACCGAAACAAACTACTTCCTCCCAATGACACGCCAATGTTAAAATCATTAATGATTCACCGAAATTTTCACAACTTCGTGTTCAGTAGATGTAATGTTAAACTACTTCTTCCTCAGCTCTTATTTTGCTGGGAAAGAATATGTTCTAAAGGTGGGATTTATGTTGAGAGGATTTTCGTACCTAAACCTAATAAAAATTGCAACAAACCAACAAAGTTTATATATTATTTTAACTCCATTGAAATAACGCCCAAGAATACAAGACATGAATTATTCCCCTTAATTAAGACCTAAAATTTTTGGGAGTTATTTTATTTTCTTTGGGACTTATTTCGTCTTCAAATTTAGACATTATTTCATTAAAAAAAATCATAAATGTAATAAACTGCAAATTTAAATTACATTTTGGGAGTTATTTCATATTTTTGGTGGTTATTTCATTTTGTTAAAAATTAAATTTCTTTGATCACCTTTCTTCCTTCGTTTGCTGTTGTAGCAAGAGTTTGTTTTAAAGCAATCGCCGATCTTTAGCATTGAATATTTGAAAAGCGCCGCTGTTTTTCAATAAATTTAAAAATTTATAAAATTAAATCAATTTTAAAAATTCTCTTATAAAACAAATTTTAATTTTAATGCATAGAAGAACTAATTGAAAAAAGCTTCGCCACGAAATTTTTGGTTTGGGTTAAAAAAGTGCCTTATTTTTTAAACCAAATCAAATGTTCGCCAGCATCGCTTTTTTAATCGCCCAACAAAACAACACATTACCAAATAATATAAAAAGTAATGTGTAGCCATGGGGGCTCATGGATTAGTTTACACCTTACTTCACTGAAGAATTTTACAGGCGATAAGCCTCAAAGTAATGTATAGAGACATTACTTTGGAGTTGATAATGTAAGAGGTTACTTATATGGTTACAAGAATGGAAAAAGTAATGTGTGTAAAAATAGATTTTCAAAAAAGAGGAATTTTTATTAAAAAGAAATTATTACAAATATTTTAAACGTTATTAAAAATAATGTGGTCATAATAGGAATTGAACCTGGGAAAATAAAATCTATTTTTAAAACTCAGTAGCAAAAAAATTTTTTTTTTTTTTGATGAAATAATTTTGACTTCACATCAGCGAATAAAAACAAATACAAACTTTGAAGGCTATTTAATTTCTTTTTTGGGTATAATTTTTGTCATCTAGGTATTATTTCATGTTTTGAGCTTTATTTCATTGGGGGCTAGAAAAGTAAAAGGAGGTTCCTGCAGCGTAGACCTCCGCTAAGATGGAATTTTTTAAAATTTGTATAGGGAGAGGTAAAAACTGGGAATAATCTCTCGAAATTAAATATATATATAAATTCACGAATAAGATACTTTCTGGAATTTCTGACAATAACGTGGTAAAAATGGGGGTATCAATGGGGAAATCTCCTTTTAAACAACCAGCCTAGACACACGGTGTGACCTTTACAAACCTCTTTGTCTAGTAGCCTGTAATTTTGAGAACAACTGAAATTGAAACATTAAAATTGAGAAATGAAAGAGGAGAATGAGTGTAATTAAAACACTAGACATGGGGAACGATATAGAATGGAAGGAGCAACAAGTAGAATTAAAACATTAGGCAAAAGGAACGCAATGGAATGAAACGGGGAACCAGTGGAATTGACACACTAGACAAAGAGAACGTAATAGAATTTAAAGAAGAACAAGTGGAATTGAAACATTAGGCAAGGGGAACGCAATGGAATGCAACGGGGAACCAGTGGAATTGATACACTAGACAAGGAGAACGTTATGAAATGCAAAGAAGAACAATGAAATTGAAACACTAGACAAGGGAAACGTAATGGAATGTAACGGAGAACGAGTGGAATTGACACGGCAAACCCAGGGAACCAAATGGTATACCAGGGATTTTGGAGTTTTTAGTTTTTATTTTTAATTTTAGCGATTTTTTTTCATTTTGAAGTTTTTGAAAATCCACCATTTTTTTTAAATCTTCGCATTATTAATATTAATGAAATATTCAACGATTGCTATACTCACAATATATTTTCCGTTACAGACTGCAGTTTATTTATAAAGTAATATGTAGAGTTTGTTTTTATTGAAGAATCAATAGAAATTTATAGAAATATATTTTTTTAGCCATTTAAATCACTCACAAACTATAAAAATCTAAAGACTTCATAAGAAGTTAAAATTTTCTGTTAAATGTAAAATTTTATGTTTCCGAAAATAGAAATTCAAATAAATCCTTTTTGTTTTCAAAATAGTTTGTTTAAATACAAAATAATTTTAATAAAAATTAAAAAAAATTTATTCAAAATTACATACACACATAGAAACTAAAAATATATATATATCTGTATGTGTTGTGTTTTGTAATTTTAAACAAAAAATTTTCAATTTGAAAAACAAACCACAAAAATCGTTTTTATCTAACGTTTTGTCGGTAAAAAATTTATGGTTAATTTAAACGACTTTCGATTGTTTTTACTACTTTTTGTGGATTATTAAGCAATGATTGAAAATAAACAACAAAATGGGCTGAATATAATGAAAAATCAGTAGTCCTCTTATTGATAGTATTTCCAATTAATTTATTATATATTTTAGATTATTTTTAACAAACTAATATTGTGAGTGTATTAATAAATGAAATCAAAAATTATTAATTTCAAAAATTGTAATGTATATAACTTCATTACAGCTAATATGAATGCAATGGTAGTGAAGTCATCTAATAATAACTACACGCAGAGAAAAAGCATGGTTGTCACAACCAAGTTATTGTTATTGTTTTTCTAACCATCAACATGGTCGCTAACATCATTATTTTGTAAATATTTTACTATTTTATGATTGTCACCTTCCATTTTATATCATGATTGGGCTGTAACCATACTGTGGTAACAGAAATTCTGACTATGAAAAAAATATGATAATTATGCAACGATAAAATGCTGGCAATAATCAATAAATAATTATACATTAAATAAAACATGACTTTAACATTTACAGTCATAATATTGTCTTGTTTTCATAAAAACCAAAATTATATCAGTACAGTCAGTTTGTTTTTACTACAAAATGTCTTAGAAATGTTATTGTTTACTAAAACTGGACAAATATTACATGGGTAGAAATTGCCTTTTACATGTCATTAAACATTTCATCAATTGACCCATTAAGAGAATTTTCTTTAAGGGTTTTTTTTTCGAAAATTCCTTATACATTTAAAATTATTTACACTTATCAATATTAATTGCCTTTCTTTGAAAGAAAAATTCAAAGATTCTGAAGAAAATACTTCTAAGGACTTTTTGTAATAGAAATATTATTAGATTCTAAAGAAAAATTTCTAAAAAAAATCTTAAAAATATCTAAGATTTTTTTATTAAAAAAGTCATTAGAATTTAAAAAAAGTTTAAAGTATTTTTCTTAAAAAAAGTCAAAAGAATCAAAGTTTTCTTTAAAGAAAATGTTCTTAGAATCTATGATTTCTTTCTTAACAATTTTTCTTCAAAAGTCGTTAATATCAATTTTCTTTAGAAAAAACATTTCTAAAGGAAATATTCTTAAATTTAAAGAGTTTTTTTTATAGTTTCTAAGAACTTTTCCTTTAAGAAATTTTTTTACATTATGGATCATATAATGATAATCCAGGAATCATGATATAGTTATGAGGGACCATAATATGATATTTTGAAAATAATATTAATACGTGCGATCATATTATGATAAATTCAATATAACATATTTATTTAGGACCATAATATGGTAATTTTTGAATCATAATATAACTGTAGGGACCATCTTATGGTAAAAATATGGTTATTTTATTATCATAATATGATATAGTACGACTATGATTGGAACAACCATAAACCCAAAAATATATGATGCTCTTCGAATATGATTGCCCCAACCATGTTTTTTCTTTGCGTGTACATTTATTAGTCCCATGTATGATATACATATGATGTGCCTTAGTGTATGTGCTAATACACTGAAGATATACTCTTTGGAAATTCCAATAAGAACGTGGTAAACATAGGGATAAACTGTGAAGGAAAATTTCCCTTATTCACCCAGCCCAAATAATTGGAGCTAGAAACATGAAATTTGGCGTTAAGTCTGCCGGCAAAATATCTCCCTATAACCCGAATAGTTGAAGTATTCCAAATGTAAAACTTTTAATTTAAGTGTATGTATGTTTAATCACTTTTCAACATCTTTTTCACAAACTAACTTGCAGATTTTTTTTTTTACTTTTAAGTGGAAAATTGTGATATTTAGTCGCCTTTAAACTTTTTTTGTCAATTTTTTTTTTCTCTTTTTGACTAACAGGCTGCATATTTAAAAAGTAGTTCTAAGCTACTTTTGAACTTTTTTATTTCTTTTATTAAGATAATTTCAATGGTTTTTAAACTAAATAATGTTGAAATTTATTATATTTGTATAAAACACTACACGTTACTAAATTAAGGAAAGATTTAGTAAAAATAAACATAAGATTAGGGTGGAAATAAAATGTTTAAAACTTTTTTTTAATTATAAGGAAATATTTAATTACACGCAAAGAAAAAACATGGTTGGGAGAATCATATTCGTAGAGCATCATATATTTTTGGGTTTATGATTATGCCAACCATAGTCGTACTATATTATGGTTATCATATTATGATAATAAAATTTCCATAATTTTACCATAATATGGACCTTGCAGTTATATTATGATTCAAAAATTACCATATTATGATTCTAAATAAACATATTATGATATTGAATTTATCATAATATGATTGCATGTAATCATAGTATGCTCAAAATGTTATTACATTATGGTCCTCATAACTATATTATGATTTCTGGATTATCATAATATGATCCATATAAAATCTTTTTGACAATGAATTGATTATTGTAAATAATATTACATGTATAAGGAATTTTCGAAAAAACCCTCAAAAAAAATCTTCTAAAGTTTAAAAAATAAATAAACTGGATCTGAATAGGTCAATGTTGTAATGCCACATGAAAGGTATTTTCTACCCATCTGATATATGTCCGGTTTTAGTAAACAAAATATGATTGTTTTTTAAGACATTTTGGTTTTTATGAAAACAAGACAATATTAAGACTGTAAATGTCAAAGTCATGTTTTATTTGATGTATAATTATTCACTGATTGTTGCCAGCATTTTATGGTTGCATAATTATCATATTTTTTTCATAGTCAGAATTTTTGTTACCACAGTATGGTTACAGCTAATCATGTTATAAAATAGAAGGTGGCAATCATAAAATAATGAAATATTTACTATAATAATGATGGTAGCGACCATGTTGATGGTTAGACAACCAATAATATGGTTGTAACAACCATACCCGATTGCAGCAAGCACAATATAGTAGCAGTGATCATTTTGCAACCATGTTTTTTCTCTGCATGTAGAGGCAAAATATGATAAATATTTTGTTATTAATGTTAGCTGAGTTTGTGTGGCCTATGCCTATGAATGTTATGTCCTATATAATTTAGAGAGTAGAAACTATTCAAAAAATTATTTTAGCTAACACATTTGCTGTTTAAAATAAAATTCTTTAAAATTTTATACAAATTTGGTGTGTGTTTTATAAAGCTTTTAGACTTGTTTCAGATTCTTTAACAGTTAATAAAAAAATCTTTAGATTCTAGAGCAACTTCTGCATATTATTATTTTTTTTTTCTTTTTTAAATTTAGTGCTTTTATTTTTTGTGTATAGAAAAGTTTTCTAAAAGGGTGAGTATTTTTTCTCGTGATGAATTTAATATTTATAGAATCCTAATTAAAAAAAATTTTAATTTTTTATAAAAGTATTAATCTAATACAGAGAAAAAAATCATAGTTAAATCTATTATTTTATTATATTTGATTTAATTTGTTATTTTTTTTAAATACATTTTTCAATAAAGTATGAATCTTATGAAAGTAACTATTATACGGGTTAAACTAATTTTTTGTCTATTTAAATTATTATTTCAATATTTGAAATTTTTTTTTGGTATTTTATAACATAAAAAAATAGAAATATATTTAAATTAAAAATCAACCCAAACTGAGTTTGTTTTCAAAACTGTTTCTATTTAATTTAATGTTATTTATGCTTGATTTTAGAAGTAAACTCTTATTTCAGTATTGAAATTACCTGAAATTTTAAATTTTGTTTTTGTCTTTTATAACAAAGAAAGTATAAATATATTTAAATTAAAAATCAACCTAAACTAAGTTTGATTTCAAAACTGTTTCTTTTTAATTTAATATTATTTCTTGCTTGATATTAAATTTATTTTTTCAGTAAACACTCTCATTTCCATATTGAAATTACCTGAGGTGTACGTATGTATGTTCTTCACTAAACAACACAGTAAACCATTAAAGAAGTTTCTTTCTTGTAACTATAACTTAAGGTAGAAAATGTTCTTAAAATCTATCAAATAAATTGCCGTATACTTTAAAAGTTGTTTAACTAAAATGAAACATAATATACAAGTACTCATACTTTACTAAACCACAGAAATGTACACACACACACACTTACACACAAACAAACACATACACAAGCATACAAAATACATCAACACAAATATACCACAATATTGTAGGAATTGTATAAACTTGAAGAAAAAAAAAACGTTACTACATACACTAAGTATACACTGGTGGCTTCTTAAACGGTTTTAATTATCTCAAATTAATGTGGAATACATGAACTCGGTAAGTTCAGGTTAAAATTCAAAATCTCAAATGATTTTTTAATAGAAGTTTTAATTGGTTCAATAGTAAGATAATGAATATAACTTCCTGATATATAAACATATGGGGTCTTTTCCAAAAATATATAATAATATATAAATACATATGTCGATATGCATTATCATATATAATTATATATTATATTATTTTTTTCTTAATTATCTTATATTATGCCATATATAACCACATCTAGCTGTATATTCAATTTTATAAAATTAGATATGATTAGATATGATAGATATAGTATATTGTGTCAAATAAAATTATATACAACACCATATGTAATTATATATGGCTTACACGGTACCAGATTTACATATATAAGACTTATACAGAACTATATCACATATTTGAGATAAAATATTATATGGTCGCTTATCAAAAATATATTTTTAATATGCTATGAGATATATAATTCAAGAAATTGGCTTATATCAAAATATTTTTTTTATATGATATAAGATATAATTATATATGTTACAATATTTGCAAAAAAAAATCTAAGATATTGTTATATATGAGTCCTTTTGATATGCCAGGTGAAAATGTTCTTATAGAGCAATTCCATATGAAAGCGATCACCTTTTGGACGACCCCTCTCCGATTTTAAAATAAATAGTCTCAATCGATTGCCCAGCAAAAAATAATGTACCTACATATTTTTTTTTTATAGTGACTGGTTTAGTGGTGGTGTACACCACTGTCATGTGACAAAATTGAAGAATTCTTCATAAAGGACCTCATTGAAATATAAAGCGATCGCAACGAGTGAAAGCTCGTTGGAAAGGTATTGAATCAGGCTTTAATTGAAAAATAAAATTTTCCTAATTTTTTCAGAAATTTACCTTTTTTCCCATGAAAATTAAATTTTCCCATGAAAATTAAATTTTCCGATTTTCCACAGAAGCTCCTAAATTTTCCGGCTAATTTTATTTTTTTTGGATTCCTCATAAGAGAAGAGCATTTAAGAGACCACCTTGTTCTCATTGTTTTTATATTTTTTATAATTGAATTATTTTTAATTATTTAACATTATTTCATTTTATTATTAAAAATACATTTTAAAAATTATTTTACAGTTAAAAATACATTTATGAAGAAAAAATCAATTTTTTTTAAGAGCCCCAAATTGAGTGTGTAGTGAATATGGTCTGCCTGCCTTCACAAGATCGGCCATAAATCCATGGATAATAGCAGCAGTGGCATGTAATGGCACACCAAACCCGACTGAGGCTACAGGTCAAAAAATGTTTTGTAAATTTTTTAAATTACCAGGTAATAAATATTTCGCCTAAAATGACACGTGCAGAAACAAGTCATAAAACACGGATTTTCCATAAATATGGCGAAATATTTATTATCTGGTAATTTAAAAAATTTACAAAACATTTTATGACCTGTGGTCGGCTTATTGGCAGTAACCAATTAAGTCCCTCTTTAAAAAACATTCTTTTGGTCGTAGGATGGCAAACTTAGAAAATCCCACTTTTTCTGCTGGGTATTTCTCTTTGAACTGATGGTATGCTTCGGATAGATTACATAATAGTAATCTGCGCTGCTTGTGTACTTTTTCTCCATCTTCACGTGTGATAACATAGTCACGTGTACCTGGGCAGGCGCGGCTGTTGTCATCATTGCAGTAAAAATCTTGAAAAACAACTTTCAATGAGGTCCCTTATGAAGAATTCTTCAATTTTGTCACATGACAGTGGTGTACACCACCACTAAACCAGTCACTATAAAAAAAAAATATGTAGGTACATTATTTTTTGCTGGGCAATCGATTGAGACTATTTATTTTAAAATCGGAGAGGGGTCGTCCAAAAATTTGCCAATTTTGATCGTTTTCATATGGAATTGCTCTATATGTTCATATATCGTCATATTTCGTTTCATATATTAGCATATATGAACATATATGTTATGTATGTAAGCATATATGGGCAAATACATTCAATGAAAAAGTTCTTATATGATAATATATGATAAAATATATGGCAATATATGATAATATATGATAATATATTGCATATATTTGTCCATATATTGGTTCATATATGCCATATATGTTCAGACATCAATACATATATTGTTCCATATATGGATAATATGTTTTCTTTTTTGTCAGATATGAACATGTTTTAAGGCAGACTTTTTTTTCAATTTAAACCCTTGTTTGACCGAATTAAGCGAAAATTGGAGTGAACATAAGACTTTTAGTAGTTTTTATCCTACGTAACCAAATATAAAACTTTGAAATCCCAGGTCAAGAGCGCCAACATGGCCATAAGAAAGTGGATGGATGTGTACAACAGAGTACATACAGTATCAATAGAGCCCTAAGCCAAAAAAGTTGGCGAGTTTAAAAGGTTCCAAAAACGTCGCGATCGCTAAATAAAAAATGTGTTTTTGTTAATTATAAAAAATAATAAATATAGTTAATGATAATGTATGGTTATGTTTACCGATTTGGGAAAAGTTGTGTGATAGATTTTCAGTTGTGGTACAAAATTTAAAAAATAAGAAATATGTTTTATAATAATTTTGGTCACCACCACCACGAAAACACCAGCATAAATAAAAGTCAATTGTTTTAACATAAATTCGAGTTAAATGTCAAAAAAATAAATATAAAAATTAGATCAAAATAAAAATTCAAAAATATAAAAAAGAATTGTAATTTAACAAAAAAGATAATCTGTTAATTTAGTATTTTTAACAAAATATTAATTTTCAATGTAAATGAAAACTTTTAACACTGGTAACAAATTAATATGGATGCAATGCGTTCTCTTCGCTTGACGAAATTGGAAAACAGCGAATAAGTAATATAAGCCGTAAAGAAATTATACTAAAAAATGCGTAGACAAACTTTATCTAGATTCTGGACCAAACCAAATAGAGTTTTTGCTGTGAGAAAAAGATTTCAAAGTCGAGTGTTTTTTTTTTTTTTTTAATATAGATAAGTTTCCCTACTAAAATTATTTAGATCATAGTTCCTTTTTTTTATGGGCTGAAATCTTAAATATTTTTTATATCTTTATTATCAAAATACATATATTTAATAAAAAATATTTCTAAACAGTGTTTTTATTACATAAATAAATTCGGTAGGGTTTTTCCAAACAATTCATTTATTTTAACTGAAAAGTACTCATATGTGCCTATATAAGGAAATTCATATATGTCCATATATAAGCATATACGGCCATATACTCTTAAATTACAGATCCGCGCATATATGAAATAATATATAAACCCATATATTACCATATATGAACATATTCACCAGGGATGATAAAAAATACATATAGTTTCAGGTCAATGGTTTTGAAACCTGAGAGGGAGATAAAAAAGAAAGAAAATCTATAATAAAAAATCTATAAAAATATTAATTTAAATACGAAAATATTTATTTTAACTAGACTCATATTTGTTTTTAATAATAAGATTCATAATTAATTTAAAAATGGCAGTACAAAATAATTTTCTGATATTATTTTATATATATTGAATTATCAGCCGTATATTTAGTTATCAGTATACTAATACTATGCAGTAAAAATAAGAAGTAACTAAATAGTGGTATAGCGATAAGAGAAAAACTTTGATCATTAAATTAAATATCGTTATTAAATATCGTAAAAAAGTTGTTAAGGAATGAAAATAAGTTTTAAAATTGAAATTAAATTAGAAAGATTATTGCGTGTATGTTTAAATATGTTTAATCCATTACGCTAGTTAGCATAAAATTTTGAGCATTGAATGCCACTAGCCCAGCAAAAAAAGGTTAAATCCAAAGAATACTTTGCGGAATAATTTTTTCACCCGGGGATAAACTTTATTAATAAGATGAAAATCTTTATAGATTTTTCGTACAATGTAATAAATATGATGAAGCTGTTTCATTAAAATTCAAGTTTATGAAACCTTTCTTTAAAATATGATGAAACATTTAAAAAAAAATTATAAAAGATTAATGAAATACTTCTTTATATTTTTGAAGAAATTTCTTTATATTTATGAAGTTTCATCTAAATTTATGAAAAAATTTCATCATATTTTTAAAGAAATTTTATCAACTTTTATTAAAATTTGCATCATATTAATAGAGTAGTTTATCAATGTTTTTAATTTTTTTTAATTATTAAAGTAAATAAAAAATGTTAACTAAATGAGAATTACAAAAAGCAGTATTTTGCAGACAAAATAAACAATTTCAAGAGTTGTTATTAATTTTTTTTTTTTTTATTTTTTTATTTATGAAACATCATGAAGAATTGTTGACAAATGATTTATAAAACAGTTTCATCCATATGACGAAACTTTTTATGATCTGCAAACCGGTTTTTATATACAGTTTCTCTTATTATCAATAGATAATTTTTTTCTTAACCTAAATGAGTTTGCTTTAAAACCGATTTTAGAACCAGATATATAATTTGTTTTATAATTGGTACTAGAACCCGTTTCATGGAACCGGTACTAAAAAGATGTTTTTTTTAATATATTCTGATATGTATTTGTCAAATGTAAATAGTGAAATTTTAATAGTAAAATATGAAATGTAAATAGTAAAATGTGAAATGTAAATAGTAAAAAAATAGTAAAAAATAGTAAACTTAGAAAGTACAAAATAATTAAGAAAAATTAATGTAAGGAACGAAAAGCAAAGAAAATTATATTAAAAGTAGATATTTACAACTTATTTTTAAAAAATAGCAAATTTTACATCAACAACAAATTTTGGGAAAAATAGCACAAATAGTAGAAAATAGCATACAAAAAAACAGGCCTAGTTTGACTATTTGAACTATATATAAAAGAATATTGTGACTTAATAACACACTAAAAGGGTACTTTTAAGAAAATTCGCCAAAAAAACAGCGATTTAAAAAGAGAAAATTCTCCCCCCGTTAACGGCCAGCCCACAAAAAGTTTTGGATAAAAATTCAAAATTTAAAATGTGTGTTCCTTAGAGTATGTGCTACTTTACTGCTAAGGTACTTTTTAGATTTTTCGCCAGCAATATGGTTAAAACGGGAGCTCAAAAGAGGAAAAAATCTGCCAAAACGATTTGGCCAAGGCGTTAAATTGCTAGAATATACTATTTAAATTTTGCAATCAGTGCTTGGTAAAAATGGATTTAAAAAACAAAAATCACCTAGCCCATGTAGGCATGTAGGTTCTTACTCCGGCGTCGACAGCCACAAAGACGGAATTATTCCATAGGGAGGAGAAAAAAAGGACTATGTCTCCCCCTTAACGTCCTGCTTAAATTCCATCGGCTAGAAAAATGTTTTCCATGCAGTTCATGCTTATCCAATAAAAATGGACCTTTTTTCGAATTTTTGCCAAAAATAGTTGTTTAAAAGAGTGAAAATAGTGTGCCATCCTAAAAGGCCTGCCCAAGTTGATCCTAAAATTTAAAATATATGTTCTCTAGCTAATAGACTTATCAATGGGTGAGGTTTATTAAAAATTTTCTCAGAAACTTGTAAAAATAGGGATTCCAAAGGGGGGAAAGTCTCACTCCTAACGACCTGATAAATTTAATGAAATTTTTTTCCTAAGTGTACTTCGCTGATTTTCTGCAATTTTATGATATTTAAATGCCGCTTATTAGCAAATTGTTATAACACCCAGGGAAAAAAAGTTTCATCATATTGATGAAAATGTTTTATAAATCGTTTGTTATTAATTTTTCATCATATTTTGTAAGATTTCCTAAATATGATCAAGTGTTTCATGAAAATTTATAATAAATCTTCATTTCATAAAAAAAAATTAATAAACAACTGTTACAAATCATTTATTTCGACTACATAATTCTGCTGCTGCTAATTCTCATTAAGTTTTAATTTTTATTTACTTAAATAATTAAAAAAAAAAAATTAAAATTATGATTAAAATAATTTTATCATTTATAACTTATTTATTTTTTGAGCTTAAGGTTTGTTTTTTTTATGAAAATATTATTTATTTTTCAATATTTCGCTACTCCAGTGTGTAACATCTTCAGAAAATTATAAATATGTTATGACAAATTATACTTTGTCAAATCATGGAGTAGCGAAATATAGAAAAATAAATTATATTTTTTTTTATAAAAAACAAACCTTAAACTCAAAAAATAAATTAGTTATAAATAAAAACGAAAAAGGTTAAATAAAAGGTAACAATAATTTTATCATATTGATGAAACTTTTTTATAAATATTAAAGAAACTACTACAAAAACTTCTTCTTGATAAATTTTAAAGAAACTTTTTCATAAATATTGATGAAAAATCTTTGTAAATATGAAGAATTTTCTTTATTATGCTGTGTTCATAAATCTTACTTAATAATTTTTAATAACTCTTCATTATGTTTAGGAAAACTTTTATGAGTTTGAAGAAACATGTCATCAATTTATAATTTTATGAAAAAGCTTTATCATATTTGTTAAATATTACATTGAACGATAAATATGATGAAGCCTTTTGCCTAAGTGTAGTTTTGTTACTTTAATTGAAAAACATTTGAAATCGTTTCATTAAAAGCACTAATTTTAAGTCAAAATTTTAGAGTAATCTAAAATTCCAATAAACTTGCACAGTTACGGTACCCTGCACGTATGAGCAATATTATATATCAGATAGTTATTATTGATCATACGCCACCGAGTTCTTTTAAAAAGTAAATTAATTTGGTGCTATTGTTTAAATTTAGCCAAAATGTAATTGTTTGGTCACTTCCTTCATTCTAAGATTTTCTTTAAATAATTATTTTAGTTTTCTTCGATCTTCTCTATTCATTCAATATTCCTTATCGAGCTAAAGATCCTTTATTTATAAAAAATTTAATTATAAATATTTATTTATCCCAATATTTCGTCACCACATTGGGTGACTTCTTCAGGGGAAATTGTCTTTTTTTATAATTAAAAAGAAGTCACCCAATGTGGTGAGGAAATATTGGGATAAATAAATATTTATAATTAAATTTTTTATAAATAAAGGATCTTTAGCTCCATAAGGAATATTGAATTTTCTTTAAATTTTTTTTGACACTAAATCAAGATTTCTGAATAATCCAAGAAGAATTTGCTGTTTTCACTGTCTTTACTTATTACTGCAATTTTTCATTTATTATTGAAAAAATTTAAAATTTACCTAAAAATTTTTCAAATTTTCATTTAATTTGTAATTCACTGCTGTAAAAATTTTATCTGTTTCACATTTGTATGCACTAAACAATCCGTAAACCACTCATGGAGTTTATTTAAAATTTTTTTCTTTTTGTGTTAATTTTTGTTAACGAAAAAAAAAAAACATTAAACAGCATCAACACTTCATAAAATTCAAACGTTAAAAATTTCGCAGCAGTATTAAGAAAATGTGAACAAAAAAAATTCGTGGGGCTTTTTCTTTGTTATGGTTTTCCCGCCGTTTTAATATTTGGTTATATATCAACTGCATTCTATGTATAAAGTAAACCTACATACAAACAAAATAAAAAAAAATATTTATACACACACACACACAATCACAAATTTGATTTTTATTTATTTTATTTTATTTTTTACTATAAAGAACAAAAAAGCCACGAGCATGCTTTGGTAAAGCACATATACATACATATGTGTGTATGTTTTTATGTATGTATAAACGTTGTAAGTCAACAATAAATATCCATCATACATACATACACGCACTTAACTCATAGTTTCAACACTTGTACGATACTCACAAAACTCAATAAATTTTACGAAATAGTTTTAAAAGTATTTGTGTGGAATTTTCTTTTTATTATCTTTTATTTAATTCAATTTGTTGAATTGAATTCGCGCGCCATAAATATAAAAATTATAATATAAAATAAAACACACAGAGATAATTTGCGAGTAACCGTTAGCATTCAGCTATCACGAGTAACTGATAGTACCGTACAAGGTGTTGTCACCATGTAAACGTAACGAACGTAACGAACGTAACGAACATACTCATTTGTGTTTACTACTACAACAAGTTGTGATGATATTTTTTTTTTTTTTTTTTTGTCGTGGTTGTTGCCTTACTCGTACAATGTGACGATGATGACAACAGTGATGTTAACCATATGGAAAGTAAAAAAAAAAAAAACGCCAAAAAGAAATACTCAAAAAAATGAACTAATGAATGAATCAGGACTTAGGGATAAGGGATAGGGGGGTAAAGCCCCCTTGTGTCACTACTATGGGGTGATACGGGAAAGGTTCCGTGATGCCGTTAACCGGTCCTGGGGGAATAGAGTAGATTGCAGGGTGTCGAGGGCGTTATGGACCGGACTGAACGCAAGGACAACCAGGGTTCTATTATGATTAGATAGCGGTGGTCTCAGAACCCTTATAGGGTTATTAATGGGGCATTGTTCTGTTAAGGCTTTTACGAGTAAATGGGATAATGCCATACGGGACTTCTGCAGACTGTGCGGGGATGTTGAGGAGCTAGAGACGGTAGAGCATGTTCTGTTCCACTGTCCTAGGATGCAGGGTCTTAGGCAGAAATAGGAAATAGGTAGGAGATAGGTTTCAGGACGAACTGGGGTGTATCGATCCAGCCAAACTACTAGGGTTTGTCAGGGAAATAGGACGGCTGTTTCTGATGGGGGGGGGGCTGTAGGGGGGAGTATTGTCCTACGTAGTTTCTTTATTTCTTCGGACCTCTCAACTTTTTTCTTCTTTACTTCTCTTTCTCTATCTCTCTCTTTCTTCCTCCTCTATACTGAAGGGATTCACAATGGACCGAATTGGTCTCCGAGTGTAAATGCGTCCCTTGGCGCATAACCCTTCTTAACCTAACCTAGAAAAATTAACTTATTGGAGGAAAAATTTAAATAAAAACGGCGCCAAAGACACTTTTTACCAAAGAGGGCGGATCAATAAGTCCGTGACTTTTCGAACTTTCCTTGTAGTTATATGAAATGCAATACTGCTCAAATCAAGTACCACCTGTTGATATACTACTGTTAAATTTTGAACAAGTTCCGTCATTTACTTTGCGTTTAACAGCTGTTCAAAACATACAACCTAGTGGATTTTTTTAAAAATGGAAAAAAGTGAATTCCGAATGCTCATTAAACATTATTTTTTGCGTAAAAAAACCGTCAATCAAAGCAAGAAAAGCTTGATAAATACTATGGGATTCGCACCACCGATTTGAATGGTAAAAAGTGGTTTACTGACTTTCGTTGTGACCTTTCAAGCAAGGAAGATGCCGAACGTTCTGAAAGCGCCCAGTTGAGGTCTCTACACCCAAAACAATTGAAAATATTCACGACATGGTGTTTTCCGATCGGAGATTGAATGTGCGATAGATTGTGGAAGTCATAGGCATCTCACATGGCTCAGTGGTTTTAATTTTGAACGATCACTTGGGTATGAGAAAGCTTTCCGTAAGATGGCTGCCGTGTTTGCTCACAATCGACCACCAACGGAATCTTGTGACAGCTTAGTTTCCATGGCAAAAATCCATGAAGTAGACTACGAATTGGCCCCTCATTCGCCATATTCTCCGGATTTAGCCCCCAGTGACTATTTACTATTTCCAAACCCCAAGAAATGACTCAGTGGAAAGAGAATTAGCTCCAACGATGAAATTATTGATCAAACAAATGTCTTGTTTTATGGACCTTGAAAAATCCTATTTTTTTGAAGGGATACAAATATTGAAGAAACGTTGGACTAAGTGTATTGAGCTGAAAGGAGATTATGTTGAAAAATATTTTTGCAAAAAAAACTGTGTTTAATTCAAAAAGTCACAGACTTATTGATCCGCCCTAGTATTTAATAAAATTTTTCTTGAAATTAAGAAACAAATTTTACTAAAAAATTTGGTCAAAATTTCTAAATTATAGAAAAATTTTAGTACTGAGAAGAACATTATTATTTGAAAACTGTAAAATTTCCACCTAATTAGTTCATATATTATTATTATTTATTTTATTTAACATATACATAATTACAAATTATATCTTAATACTCTAACCGAGCACTAGCAACGAAGGCTATCGGCTCGTTGTAGCGAAAACAGACCAGAGCCTCTGGTGGGAATCGAACCCATGACCCCCGCACTGATAAGCTAGCACGCTACCAACTAGCCTTCCGGGACGCTCAGTTCATATATAATCTTAAATTTTTCTGTTAGTAAGGAAAGGTTTCCTTGGTTTTAAGAAAAATTTTATTTTATTGAAGTTCATTAGTTAATTAATTTTTTTTTTCAAAAAAGTAGGACTTAACTGCTTAAAAATAAGAAAATATTTTCTAACATCAAGTTAAATAGAACTTATTTTAAGTGAAAATTATCCTTAAATTTAATAAAAAAAAAATACTAATTAATAGAAAACTGCTTCTTTGGTAAGAATTTTATTAAATATTTTTAAGTACTTTACACACGCAGAGAAAAAACATGGTTGTAATATGATCACTGCTACTATATTGTGCTTGCTGCAATCGGGTATGGTTGTTACAACCAAGTTATTGGTTTTCTAACCATCAACATGGTCGCTACCATCGTTATTTAGTAAATATTTTACTATTTTATGATTGCCACCTTCTATTTTATATCATGATTGGCTGTAACCATACTGTGGTAACAAAAATTCTGACTATGAAAAAATATGATAATTATGCAACGATAAAATGTTGGCAACAATCAATAAATAATTATACAATCAAAGAAAGAAAAGTTCTTAAAGTCTGTGATTTTTTTCCTAACAATTTTTTTCAAAAGTCTTTAATATTAATTTTTTTATAGAAAAAACATTTCTAAAGGAAATATTCTTAAATTTAAAAAGCTTTTTCATAGTTTCTAAGAACTTTTCCCTTAAGATTACCCAGGAACCATATTATAGTTATGAGGGGTCATAATATGATAACATTTTGAAAATACTATGATTACGTGCGATCATATTATGATAAATTCAATATAACATGTTTATTTAGGACCATAATATGCTAATTTTTGAATCATAATATAACTGTAGGGACCATATTATAGTTATTTTATTATCATCATATGATAACCATAATATAGTACGATTATGGTTGGCACAACCATAATCGAATATGATTGACCCAACCATGTTATTTCTTTGCGTGCACTTATTGTGTAAGTATATTCCCACTTTAGGAGGACTTTCGCTTTGTGAGAACAGCGCTGATAACAAGCTTTTTGCTATACATTTTTATCTTTGAATTAAATTGAATTAAACTAAACTCATGTATTTAAAATATAAACTAAATTTCATTAGCAAAAAGTAAAACAAATGAAAAAAATTTACTGCAGGATATTCTGAAACGTAAAAATTGTGACAAAGTCAGATCCTTTTTGTAGTTAATTAACGGTTCTGCTTGAGAGAACTGCAAAAAGAACGCCCTAAGTGACACACGGCATCTATGGCTAAGGATCACTGGGGGTCCTTTGTCTTCTTAAATTAACTAATTTAAGGAAATTGTTGCAAAAATACAAGAGGACATTTCTTGTTATTATTGAAAAATGGAAAAATGTCACAAGTTTATTTTATGACATTTTTAGCTTAAATTTTAATTCACATATAAAAATTTTAACTTTTACGATTAAGTGAAAAAAATAGTTCGATAAATATAAAGTTTAATAAGCGCAACGTCAATAATAGGAAAGCCATTATGCCGTAATGTATAAAATGTGCCTGCGATATTTTGTATTGTAGTCAACAAACAAATTTATAACATAAAAGTGCAAATTTAAAATTTTAAAATATATTTTAAGAAACTTTAAGTTCAATATTTAATACTGTTAAGATTGTAGATAAGCACGTAAGCAATTTTTGACTCACGAACCAAAAATTGCAATCATGCACCATAATTCTTTTTACTTTAATTTCTTTCCTTTAAAAATATTTTTTCATTAAAATTAGGAAAATTAACTGTTTTTTTTTTTTTTTTTTTTTTTGAAAAAAATATTGAAAATAAGTTAAACATTTTCCCACAAAAACTCAATTTTTCCTCGATTAAAGGAAAATTTACTCAAGCAATTTTAGGAAAAAAAATCCTATTATTTCTCGAAAATTAGAAAAATTTAATTAAAAAAAAAAAAATATTTTATTAAAATTTTTAAAATTTATCTGAACTAAGTTGCTTGAAAATTTTCCCTAAAAATAGTTCATCAGTTTTAAAAATCAAATAAATTTTAATTATAACATAGAAAAAAAAATTTATTACTTTTTGTTTTAATCGCCTGAACTAATTTTTAGAAAACAATTCTTCAAAATTAGAAAGTGGTATACTTTAAAACTGAATTTGGAAATGGCTTTCTAAAATTTAGTTAATTTGACAACTCGCGAACAAAAAATTAACAAACATTAAGTTCAAGTACATTCTCATTTTTAGTTAGACACATTTTTTGAACTAAATGGAAGTAAATTATGTCCTTTATTTTTTTTAACTAAACTTAATTTTATTACATTTGAGTATGCAAATTTCTTAAAACTAAGATGTTTTTTCTGAAAATAAATAAATTTTTAATTTTTCATTACATTTTAGTTCATGTCTTTTTTTTTTTTTTTTGAGTGTAGGAAAAAAATCCTATTATTTCTCAAAAATTAGAAAACTTTTACTTAAAAAAAAATAATATTTTATTAAAACTTTTTAAATGTATCTGAACTAAGTTGCTTGAAAATTTTTCCTAGAAACAGTTCATCAGTTTCTAAAATCAAAAAAAAAATGTATTATACCATAGAAAAATAAATTATTACCTTTTGTTTTTTATTGCCTGAACTAATTTTTAGACAACAATTCTTAAAAATTAGAAAGTGGTAGACTTAAAATCTGAATTTAGAAATGACTTTCTAAAATTTAGTTAATTTTACTGCTCGCGAATAAAAAGTGAACACACATTAAGTTCAAGTACTTTCTTGATTTAAGTTAGACACATTTTTTGAACTAAATGGGATTAAATTATGTCCTTAATTTTATTTTTTTAACCTAAACTTAATTTTATTACACTTGAGTATGCAAATTTCTTAAAACTAAGATGTTATTTTCTTAAACTTAGGAATTTTTTCCTCAAACTTAGGAATTTTTATTCTTTTTAAGAAAATTTTTCTAAGCTTTAATAAAATTTTACTTAAATTGAGGACAATTTATAAACCATTTTGAAGGAAATTTTTCATTACATTTAAGTTCATGTCTTTTTTTTTGAGTGTAGGAAAAAAATCCTATTATTTCTCGAAAATTAGAAAACTTTTACTTAAAAAAAAAAATAATATTTTATTGAATTTTTTAAATTTATCTGAACTAAGTTGCTTGAAAATTTTTCCTAGAAACAGTTCATCAGTTTCTAAAATCAAATAAATTTTTATTATAACATAGAAAGAAAAAAATGAATTGACTTTTTGTTTTTAATCTTCTGAACTAATTTTTAGAAAGCAATTCTTAAAAATTAAAAAGTGGTAGACTTAAAATCTGAATTTAGAAATGACTTTCTAAAATTTAGTTAATTTTACTGCTCGCGAATAAAAACTGAACACATATTAAGTTCAAGTACTTTCTTGATTTAAGTTAGACACATTTTTGAACTAAATGGAAGTAAATTATGTTCTATTTTTTTTTTGTTTTTGAACTAAAAAAAAATTATTATATTTTAGTATGCAAATTTCTTAATACAAAGATGTTTTTTTAACAAAAATTGATCAATTTTTACTTGTATTTTTCCTAACATCAAGAAATGTTACTTAGGAAAGATATAAACTACTTCTGAGTATATTTTCGTTTTTAGCCAAATATATTTTAAGAAAATTTTTCTAAGTTTAAATAAAATTTTACTTAAATTGAGGATTGTTTTTAGACAATTTTAAAGGAAATTTTGTATTAATTTTTAGTTTATGTCTTTCCTTTTTATATACAAATAAGAATAAATGGAAAAAGAGATAAAAAGTTAAAATAAGTTGTTTTTAAAAATCGCTAAATCTTCCACAAAAAACAGCTAATTTGTCATTTCTAATGGCGGTGATGATAGTAAAGCAACATTTCGTTTTTGGCTTTTTTGATTTAATTTTTTTATATTTTCAAACATTGTTTCATTATGGTTAATCAAAGCAAACAAAAAAAAATAGCCGAATAGTGATAAAAGAGAGTAGAATTTTCTTTAAATCAAGAGTATTTTTTTTTAATGCGCAAGACTTTTTACTCTCCAATACAGTGACGATAAAAAAGTAATCGTATTTATGTTAAAACAAGTGCTAATGAATGAAAGCCAATTTTTACGTTAAAATAGTAAGATTGTAGGTGTGTGAGTAAAAGTATGTGTTAATGTATGTATTAATGTTTGTGTGTATGTATGTGTGTGTGTATGTATGTGTATGTGTGTGTGTCGTTGTTTTGGGGGGAGAATTTGGAAGTTTTGCTATGATATTAATGAAGGTAGTAGATATAAAATCTTAAAAAGCAAACAATAGAGTATATTAAAATTTTAATAAAGCAGACAATTAATAGATAATTGTTTAATCAAAATACAAATGAAAGATACGAAGGGACAGAAAAATCATAGACCTTTGGGGCAACACTTAAATTAGATCAGTCTATGACAATATTTGATGTTAAAATTTACTGTTGTTTGCTTAAAGTTCAATGTTTAAGTTTTCCAAAAAAAGTTTCTATTAAATAAAATGTTCAATCTGATGACAAAAATATAATACAATATATTCCCTAAGGATTACTATTTGTATATTATTGTTTTCGGTTTATTATTAAATGGTTGTTGTTTTTTTATTATTCTATCAACCCTTGTTATTATTATTCTTCCCTGTGGATATTTCTGTTGTTGTTGTACTAACTATTTCATTTGTTGTGGTTTGTCATTTATGTCACTTATTTTATTGTTACAGTTTGCTACCATCATTATAATATTTAATATACGTACAAGTTGGTAGCATAAGTATTTGGCTAAAAGCGTTTTTGTTGCTTCCTTTTTTTTTTGCTGTTGTCTATTCATTTAAGTATAATTTCCTTTTACCCTAAACATTATTAAATTCTTAATAATTTTATTATTTTGTTGTTTACTCATTATCCTGTATTGTTATGCTTGCAGTGTTTTACAGTATTAAGATTAACGTATATTTGTACAAATATTGAATAAATTTTATTATCTTTTTAAAAAGAATTGTTGTATAATTTTTCTTAAATTACTTGATTAAATTCTTTAATAACATTAATTTACAAAAAGGAATTTTTTTAAGCAGTTAGTTTCATCATGTTTTATGTCAATTTAAAAAATGTTTAAATGACAGAAATGTTGAAATTTAATACTGCTGAGCTGGTCTTCAGGTTAAATGAAATACACAAAATCCTTTTTAGATTTTTTACAATAAATAATATAAATGTTTATTCAAAAGTATTTCAAACAATTATAAAAATTTGACAAAATTTGTTTTACATCAAAGACAAAGTATATGTGATTCCTGTCACATGAATGTTACAATATAGAAAACTCTAAGTAGTTGAATTGAAAATTACATAATAATTCAACAAAAAATTTGTTTAGATTTTGTCATTACACTGTGCTAAAAAAGTGGTAATTGGACCCCAAATATTGAAATGGTGTCAGAATACTGACTGGTTCTTTCTAGATATATCGTGTAACTAGAGAGGAATGAACATAACACCAATGATGAATTTCATTTAAAAATCGAGATAAAACTGAAATTTTAAACCCGATCACCTCAGATATCGATGAAATTTTGTTTATAGCTAAATTTGATCAATACAAACAAACTCTCATTTTTAGAAATGACTGTTTTGCGATTTTTTGGGCGTGGCACAGTGGGAAAGTTTTCGAAAAAACGCGAAAATAGTTGAAAAGAGCTCCATTTAAACTACAATAACTCAGAATCGGCTGAACCGATTTACATGATCTTGGTATCATTAAAAAGATATGTTAACAGGCTTGTCATAAAGCCTGTTAAAATTACACTGTAAAAAATTTATAACAAAAAGAGAATTTTAACTAACGAAAAATCCAAAAAGATCAAGGGTTTTTTTACAGTGTATTATTTTTTTAGAAAGTTTTATCCTTCACCTACACCATATCAAAAAATAAAAATGTGTTCCTTTTTAGTTTTTTTTATATAATTTATTAAGTAGTGTCATTTCTAGTTATTGCCCTTATATTTTATATTTACAAGTAAAATAAATAAACATTGTCTCAGGAAAATTAATTAATATGTCGTAAAATTATTACATATTATTATTTTTGTCTGAAAAATTCTTTGGAAAAAACATTGATGACTTTTTTTATTATTCTCAGAATTAAAAAAAAAGTAATAAACAAAAGGTTATTTGATTTTAATGATTACGGTAACAAACTAAAAAACGGTCATAAATGTTCGTGGACAATAAAAAGAAAAACAGGAAAGTGCAGTTTTTTAATTATTAGGGTTTTTTCCGTTGGCTGCCTGCATGATTTTTTTACAGAAATTGAATCCACATTTATGAGTGCTCATGTTTTGGAACGTTTCAAAACGGGTGGCTGAATCAGGTATATAGCCACCCTTAAAAAAAGCACCCATTCATAAGTACCTGCCAGTAAAATATTGAAAAATACGTAGTATTTATAGGTGTTCCTTATCGAATTTTGTCATTCAACAAGTGCCAACGAACGCGAAAAGTACAAGCGATTACAATTTTTACGCGCATATTTTAAAAATTTGAGTGAATATGAATTCAAACAATAAGTACAGATGCATAAAAATATCTAATAAGTGTTGCGCTTCGCTTCGTAAAATAAGTGAAAACGAGGCTGCAAATATAATTGTTATAGTTGAAATAATGACAGGACACAGAAAAAACTAAACTCGATTTTCAATTAAAATATTTGTAAACACACACACATCATCAAAAGTCTGTAATGTCAACTAAAAAAAATTAAAAAAAAAAAAATTAAAGGCTAAAAAATAGTTAAGACATAAAAGAATTTTTGTTTTAAAAAAAATATTATTAGCAAATTTTTTGGATGTTAAGGTCAAATTTTAATTGATTTTTAGAACTAAAAAAGTTTTTAGAGATATTTTAAGTGGATGTCCTATTTTTGGACATGAGTCGGTTGTGAAAAGTATTTTCACTTCGACAATTTAAATTATTAGAAATAACATTTCCTTCAATATCCACTTTTTTGAAATTAGTAAATTTAAAGTTAGCACAAAAAATTTGTAAATATTCTGTAAAATTTCTGTAACTTGTAAAATTTAAACAGCAAAAAAAATTTACTTTATAATAATTTTTTTACTAAATATCAAAACAAAAATAGTAAAGTAGGACTGAAAACCGTTTACAAATTTTTCTACTAACTTTTTTTCTGAGTGTACAATTAAAAATTTAATTGAATTCGGACCAGCAAAAGAATTTGTTATATCAATTATGTTTTGTTTTTTTTTTTGTTAAAACTAATTGAAATTCTCAATTATTTTT